>VMBQ01001378.1:165545-222367 GCA_007657795.1 Dreissena rostriformis
GATGATGATGATGATGATGATGATGATGATGATGATGATGATGATGATGATGATGATGATGATGATGATGATGATGATGATGATGATGATGATGATGATGATGATGATGGTGATGACGATGACGATGACGATGATGACGATGATGACGATGATGACGATGATGACGATGACGACGACGACGAGGAGGATGATTTCTTCATATGTAAAATACTCTGACAACATCAGCAAACATGCAACTATAATTATCCTACTTTTCTATAATTCGAATGTACAGATGCTTGTTGTTCGCACGTACTTAAAAGCAAATCTGTCTGACTACGCGCAAAAAGTTCAAGTTTTACTTTTTCCAATTTTGCGGTCGACACGATGTGACCAGGCAACATAGCTCATCATTCCTACAGATGCAACATTAACACCAGGATTGGGATGTGCAGCCACTTTTTTTCTTAATATCATGAATTTTAATGGCCCATTTAAAGTGATTGCACATTTCGTCGACGTAAATTTCAAAGTTTGTGTAATATTGATGACTGAAAGGCGCATTACTTCGGAATATTGCCTGCGCTTCGATAATTTTAATATCTTTGAGAGGGTTTAAGATTTTAGCAAAAGGTTAAAAATAAAACACGATAAAACAAAATGTACAGGTATTATTAAAAGTGCACGTACATATTGCATATAAACAATCAATTTGTTATACAAAACGGCACATATTTTTTTTCCACTTCTTCCATTATATATTTGAATATGTATACGTCGTGTTCCGTGTTAAAAAAAAAATCGAAGCATTTTAAATTTAACGTCACAATTTTTGTTGTCGTGTGCATTAAAAACGTACCGGTGGATATGGGGCTTTTCTGTTAGTGCAGTGGTTGGTAAACGCGCTCCTCTCATACGTTCTCATCGCATGTGAGTTTGGTTCGTGGTCAGCATACCGGACATATGAGGTTTCCTCCGGGTACTCCGGCTTCATTCCGTAGCACAAGACCACACCATAGTTCATTTATTTCAGTACAAAAACAAATAGCTAGACATTGAAGCTATAATTAAAATGTTTGTGAATCTATAGGTTAATAAGAAAGGAGTCCTGGAACACACATAATTCAGTCTCTTTAACGGGGCAAACCCCGTCTGTCCGGTGTGATGACCACCAACAAAGATCGCATGCGACGGGAGCGGGGATGTCATAGCAATTTAAAAAAATCAGTTATTTATATTTTTTGCGAGTCGATACAATAATAGATTAATATTGCATGAAATTAAAATTAAAGGCTAATCAATAAGCATACATGAAAAAAAAAACAACAGTTAAACCTTTGTATAAATAGTTAAGTAGCTGCACTTGATGATACTGTTGTCTTCATCTGGCTGCACAGTAAGCTTGTGAGTCGAACCAGAAGCCATATGCCCTTGTATCGCATATGATTTCATCTTTTATTTAAAACAAAAGAACTGGATTTAGAATGGATGTGTTCCTTGTTTTGTTAATATATATATATATATACATAATGAATAAACGGCGGTTCACTGAATAATTAATAATTAATCCACTATTGATTAAGCTAGTTTAGTGGACCGACGGTCTTCAAAATGNTACTACTGGAAATATGTTGATAAATAGTTTTACATAAAAATATTGACCATAAACCAACCACCACATAAACAACAAGGCGCGCTTTCCTCTCCGGGCTTTGGTTTAAACTATTGCACGAGCACGCTGCGTCATAAGAAACGTGTTATTTCACAGTATGGGAGTATAAGATCATTGCGTATAAATATACAAAATCCCTTGTCGTGTATGGATAATATATACCGGTACTTATCATTTAAACTGTATTATTGTCAATCAGCAGCAGCGGCGTTGACCTTGACAAATATCATCCCGTACAGAATCTCGTGAAGTTGCATTAAACTACCTGAGTTCGCTCCTGACAAATGAGCCGCGTCATGCGAAAATGGGTCTTATACCACACGCGACCAGCGTAGCTCCAGCCAAGGCTGCGAATCCGAGCAGTCTTGACAGGAGCGCCTGACCACAAAGAGGGTTTACGCAGGCTAGTCTGGAGCTACTCTGGAAACATATAACATACGACCCATTTTCGCATGACGTGGGTGAAATTATCTGCAAACATGTTGGAAAAACTTTAACATACAAACATAGCTTACGTGGAAATTATATACNAGAAGCGCATGTACCAATGTCTGCGCTAACCGGACAGCATATTTATTGTTAATTTACTGTAAGTGTCAATTTATAGTTGAATTGTGGTCTTGTTATACGACTTATTAACACCTTATATAATATTGCACCTGTACAATAACTTCTCTAGAAGAGGGTATCCAAAATAAGTTTCGCTCTGGAAAAAGGGGGTAAGCTGAATGTGCGTAACGTGTCGTCCCATATCAGCCTTGCAGTCCGCACAGGCTAATCAGGGACGACACTTTCCGTTAAAACTGGATTTTCGTCAAGGAGAATCTCCCTTTAAACGGAAAATACAATAAAAGCGAAAGGTTTGGTCCCTGATTAGCCTGTGCGGACTGTACAGGCTAATCTTGGCCAACACTTAAAACGCACATGCATTAAACACCCTTTTCACAGAGCGAGGCTGATATATAATGATAAATACATTTATATCAGGTCAAATGTGTTGAAAGAAGAGCTGTTATAATTTAAATGCATTCATGTAATTAATTCACCTAGCACACTTATCATATTGCATTATTAACTATGCGAATGATGCGTACGGTCTCATATTAAACATAATTATATCGTTATGAAATCGTCTGATGCAACGATTTTAATTAAAACTAGAAGTTATAATTTTTATGAGTGCATTAAAGTCACTGTAGATGTGCGGTTTTTATCAATGAATCCGTAAAAGAAGTGCTTTTGTGAATATTGTCATTGTGTTGGGAAACCGCAAGAAAAACGAGGAATACATTATTGTATGATTCTGCATTGTACATCTTCGGGCAAACGAAGCGTAAATAAAAAGTACTAACTGATATGATGATGATGGTGATGATGATGATGATAGTGGTGGTGATGATGATGATGATGATGATCATGATGATGATGATGATGATGATGATGATGATGATGATGATGATGATGATGATGATGATGATGCTGCTGCTGCTGCTGCTGCTGCTGATGATGATGATGATGATGATGATGATGATGATGATGATGATGATGATGATGATGATGATGATGATGATGATGATGATGATGATGATGATGATGATGATGATGATGATGATGATGATGATGATGATGATGATGATGATGATGATGATGATGATGATGATGATGATGATGATGATGATGATGATGATGATGATGATGATGATGATGATGATGATGATGATGATGATGATGATGATGATGATGATGATGATGATGATGATGATGATGATGATGATGATGATGATGATGATGATGATGATGATGATGATGATGATGATGATGATGATGATGATGATGATGATGATGATGATGATGATGATGATGATGATGATGATGATGATGATGATGATGATGATGATGATGATGATGATGATGATGATGATGATGATGATGATGATGATGATGATGATGATGATGATGATGATGATGATGATGATGATGATGATGATGATGATGATGATGATGATGATGATGATGATGATGATGATGATGATGATGATGATGATGATGATGATGATGATGATGATGATGATGATGATGATGATGATGATGATGATGATGATGATGATGATGATGATGATGATGATGATGATGATGATGATGATGATGATGATGATGATGATGATGATGATGATGATGATGATGATGATGATGATGATGATGATGATGATGATGATGATGATGATGATGATGATGATGATGATGATGATGATGATGATGATGATGATGATGATGATGATGATGATGATGATGATGATGATGATGATGATGATGATGATGATGATGATGATGATGATGATGATGATGATGATGATGATGATGATGATGATGATGATGATGATGATGATGATGATGATGATGATGATGATGATGATGATGATGATGATGATGATGATGATGNATACTACTGGAAATATGTTGATAAATAGTTTTACATAAAAATATTGACCATAAACCAACCACCACATAAACAACAAGGCGCGCTTTCCTCTCCGGGCTCTGGTTTAAACTATTGCACGAGCACGCTGCGTCATAAGAAACGTGTTATTTCACAGTATGGGGGTATAAGATCCTTGCGTATAAATATACAAAATCCCTTGTCGTGTATGGATAATATATACCGGTACTTATCATTTAAACTGTATTATTGTCAATCAGCAGCAGCGGCGTTGACCTTGACAAATATCATCCCGTACAGAATCTCGTGAAGTTGCATTAAACTACCTGAGTTCGCTCCTGACAAATGAGCCGCGTCATGCGAAAATGGGTCTTATACCACACGCGACCAGCGTAGCTCCAGCCAAGGCTGCGAATCCGAGCAGTCTTGACAGGAGCGCCTGACCACACAGAGCGTTTACGCAGGCTAGTCTGGAGCTACTCTGGAAACATATAACATACGACCCATTTTCGCATGACGTGGGTGAAATTATCTGCAAACATGTTGGAAAAACTTTAACATACAAACATAGCTTACGTGGAAATTATATACAGATCAAAGCCCCTTATTTGACAGATTTCATAGACTGAAATCAATTTCGAACTCGGCTGAGATACAATTAGAACAAAAACGGCGTGTTCTGAGAAAACTGGGCAAAATTCTTGTGCGTAAATTGTCATCCCAGATTAATCAGGCTATTCAGGGACGACAATTTCCGCTTTTAAGGAATTTTTCGTTTACATCATGTCTCTTCTTAGCGAAAATCTAGTTAAGGCGGAAAGTGTCGTCCCTGATTAGCCTGTGCGGACTGCACAGGCTAATCTGGGATGACACTTAACGCACAAGCATTTTGCCCAGTTTTCCCAGAACAGGCCACAAATGTGCAAGTTTGGGAAAAAAAGTACTTATAATGGCAGTATAAGGAGTGTGTGTGTTTTCGAAGTTTATGAGGTCATTTCGCGCCTGGGGCTGCATTATGTGGCGATTCGGAGTGTGTCCCAGCACTACTACAACTGTATCAACTTACTTGACTCGTGAAAGGTTTTCAAATATTGAATTATAGTTGAAATTTTCAGCTGATTCGTTTTTACTGAAAGATAATCAATTTTGGTGATGTCTGAATCTGTGGGGGAAGCCGAAATACCCGGAGGTACGGTACGGTGCCCTCCAACTTAACCCACATCGGGGATTGAACTCGAATCGCCTATGTGAGAAACGCGTGTACCAACCACTGCGCTAACCATATCCGGAACAACTGCAATACTGTCTGGGGTCAATATTTTTCAACGGATTTGAACAATTTTCAAACTCGGCCAAGATATGATTAGAACAATAATTGTTCTAAGCAAGTTTATGATGATTGGGCACAAATAGTGACTTCTAGAGTGTTCACGGGGTTTCACTGTTTCCATATATATATAGGATCTGGCATGAGTTGTCATATCATACCATATTTTATTAAACGAGTTCAGGAATTTTGTTAATAAGCGAGCCTTTGGCGAGCTTACTAACGAATTTCCTGGACGAGTTTAATAAAATATGGTATGATTTGACAACGAGTGTCAGATCTTTTTTATCACATGCTTTTAAATGAGCAAATTAAATAAATATTTACGCAAACATTATGATAAATCCCGAATGTTGTTTACATTTCGTGACGTCATTTGACGTTGCAACGTCATTTCAGCAAAATAACAAAATGCGATTGGTCAATAAACGAAAACTAAGCCAATGAAAAAGCTTAAAAAGTATATTACACATGTGTAATAAAAAAAAAATATGTAATGGTTATATTACATATGGGAAACAGGGTATGGCATGTGATAAAAGGTCATCTGCGCCGCCCCTGACAAAACAAGTACATCGAATGCCGTGAAAATAGCTAACAATATCCGTTTGTTTTTGCAATTAATTGTTCGAGAATATGAAATAACAACAAAGAATGTTTATTCAATTTTATAACATGACTTACGCTCCAGGAGTGAAATAACGTAATGCTCAATTTTGTTTATTACACGGGTGTTATTTCACTAGTTATATAACTATGCAAATTAGCCGAATTACTTAAAAGATATTCATACGCGCTGTCAAAGACAAGGCATTTACAACCGCAACTTGCTTACCCACAATGCACGTTTTTTTTTTACTGCGGAGTGCAGCTTATAGTTACACAACCATATAGGCTTATTCTTCCAGAACTACTTCTCATGCTCAGGTACACACAATGACCGCATTGCTGCTTCGTTATAGATATCGACCTTTCCTCTATATGGCACGGAGGGGAATACATGTGTGTTTTAAAGTATTTTGTTGGTCATGTTATAAATAGAATCTTGCATAAGTGGTCGTTTTGTATTGAATTTATTTAACTCGTCATCTAAATGAAGATAAAAACTCGGCAAGCCTCGTTTTTATCTTCATTTAAACGACTCGTTTAATAAATTCAATACAAAACGACCACTCATGCAAGATCCTATATATATAATGTCGAAATAAATGATGTTGTGCAAACCTCATCCGGGTTTATTTTCAAATTAATTGTCATTAAACATGCAATAAAAAGAAACTGTATTCAATTCCGAGTAAGAACGTGTTTCCGCAATTAGGGATTGCTTTGTGTTGACAGACAATGACATATTGTACCGAAGCAAATAATATAAATCTCATCGATGTCGTTTTTTATCACAAATTCAATCTTTAGACATGCTATGTTTAGACCATTTTGTAAGAGGATTGCCACGAAATGTTATGACTGCTACTATATTCTCTGCATTCTTTACAAGTAACAGTTTTGTGTCGCGTGCAATGTCATTATAGGTGTAAATGAAGTTTAAATAAATTCAATTTAAATCAAGAGTTTAATTTATTGTGTCTGTTTTTGTTGTGTACAATGTCATTATGGGTGTTAACGAAATTATGAAACGATACTTAATTTTAATCAATTTGTTGAGTCTGTAATCCTTACTTGCGACGATTAAGTATGGAGGCATTAGTGTTTGCTTGTGTAAATTGTAAGAGAACCATCTATTATCACGAAGTGCGGACTTAATTAATACGCATATTAGACTGTGACATATTTGTTTTACAGTCCTGTCAACGAAAGTGAATTGTTGATACGTTATCTTGTATATATATATATATATATATATATATCAACAAACTGAGTTGTGAATGCAACACCTGCTGTTTATATGTTATTATGCAAGCGTGTTATTTTCGTGTTGGTGCGAGGTTGATTTATTTGATGGACATGTGTCCGTATGCCAAAAAAAGAGGTTCAAAGGTCTCATGTCGCTCGCTTGAGACCCGATGGACCAGACATGTTTTATAAGCGCTTGTGATGTTTCGAGAACCATTTACGAACTCGGCCAAGATATCAGACGGAATGACGGACGCACGGACAACGCCAATTATATATCCCTCATTTTCCCAAACTGTTAACAATCCCATAAAACCAAAATGTTAAACTTACAAAAGGTACATAATACACTTAAACTCTATGTCAGAGTTATGGACCTTGGTCAGTGACATAAAATAACGTTATGTGAGTAGTTTCAATTAAATACCTTTTTATTTATAGAGATATATACTTGCACACCAACCTCAACCTAAACATCCCCCAGCACGCACATCCTTTCAAGGTGTGTTATTTTGCTAGACGTATGGTCACAGTTATAGCGCCTGGCAAGTGTCTGTTTATGTAGACACAGAACACATATGTTAAGCATTATTTGAATATCTGCAGTAGATATATAGATAAACATTTGGTACATGCAGACATTAACATTCATTCTCTAAGTACAAAGGGGGACAAACCCTGCCATATTGTAGGTCAGAGTTATAGACCTTGGTCGGTTTGCTCAAACAATGCCCAAAACTAATTAATGAATTTTCAAACAAATTAATGTTATGGAAACAGAGGTAAGTATTTTTCGCAGGAAAACCTTAACCACAGAATAATGGCATTGAATATGTGTGTAGACCAGCTAGAACTTATCATTGAACATTTCTAGGAGTAGTCAAGATTATCTCTACAAGGAAAGCAAATAGTCTGAGCCCTTAACCCTCTTGCTATAATGATAATTAAGAAAATATTATTTTAATTTTAAAATGAAAACAAAGATAATTTACTTACTAGAAATGTATCACAGACACTAAGGATGGACAAGTGGAATGCTTAATACCTCCTAATGTATCACAGACACTAAGGATGGACAAGAGCAATGCTTAATACCTCCTAATGTATCACAGACACTAAGGATGGACAAGTGCAATGCTTAATATCTCCTACCTTGTGAGGCCTACACAAATAAATAGACAGGTAATGATAAGTGCAATACACATACCAAATATTTATTGACACTTTCTGACAAAATCACATGCATACATAAATGTTCATTAAAACTTGAATGCAAACTGATACATTTTAATGTTTAAAAACATGCTTTTATTCTATTCTTTAAAGAAAATATAAGATACTGAGTCTATTTATGTAGCAAGTTATCATTAATATTACTAACACACTTGCTATGCATTTTTACTTTAGATACCTGCCTATTAAACAACTTATTTTCATTATTCAAACAAAGAACTATTCCAACACAGAAATGTATACAATAAATGAACTTGAATCCTTATTTGCGGAATCCAAATGATTGGGACTTTTCCCCTAATATGTTCACATGAAAACCCTTTGATTTGGCATGTGCCAAATTTTTCTTGATATAGTCCATGGCATTGAACCTCTCTGCCTTGACCTCAAACAATTTCACACGCCGTTGCAGCTTCTTCTTCTTTTTTAATATCAACTGGAATCGTTGCTTTCTAATTAAGGGCCAAGTGCGTTTCCTCTGCTTTTTCCTCCGATGTTTCCGCATCTTCTTCCGTCGAAGGTTCACCATGACTATCGCCAGCTTTTCCACAGCGGTTCCCGGGGGTTCAATAACGATCTGTCTTGCCCCTGGGGTATCGATAGGCACAATTACTTTCCTATATGCAGGAATTTCTACTATGGAGGACTGGTTTATGTTCGTAGGGCAGTCATTAGTTAATGTTGGGTGCACAATATCTATTTTCTCCACTGGTATACCAACACTCTGTAGATTGTGTTGATTGTAAACAGATGACAGCCTGGCATCGCGTAATTGTTGAGTTTTATCAAGTGCCCATGTTTGGTGAAGCATTGTGTGTTGAAAGGTTTTTAAAGGAAGGTTTTGATACAAAGGTGGCCCTGTCTGGCCATGCATTCCATTTTGCGGCAAGGTGGAGGAACACTTGTATCCTGGAATGAAGGCAAATTAACTTGATCATTTGTTCCAATATAATATAACAAGACATTCATGAGAATATAATAAAATCAAAATAGTCGCATTTACTAGTAAAATGCACCATAATAAAGATCATTATGTATTAATGAATGAACAAAACCATTTCTTAATTTCTCATTTTACAATTGTGTTTTAACATTTGTGATTTCAAGATTTTGTACTTTTTGACCGTCATAGCATAGTTTCTAAATGTTCATTTTTGCTATAGGTAATTAAGAGTAACCTGTGACCTTGAGAAAACAGGTTCAGCTGCGAAAAAGTCTTTAAAAATAACAAGTTCTGATGTGATAGTCTTTAGAAATAAAATATAACAAATTCAGGTGATAAAGTCTTCAAAAATAAAACACTTAAAACCAGCAAGTCATATTAGTTTAAGGGATATGGTGGTCACCTTCTTACTAGGGTCCATATTCCCCAACAAATTATTGGGCTAAAGAATAGGTCTACTAAGATCCAAGAAATCTTTCTTCAGAGATTGAAGACAGGTTACATTATAACTTACATATGAAGCTTATGTCATTAACAAATTGTACTTTAAAACCAATATTGTTATTCTAGCTGGAAAAAGCAAAGTTAAGACTGTAAATGCACATTAATATAGAACATAAATGGTCATTATAGTTTTAAAAATATTCTTTATTCTCAAACTTAGCCCTTATTATTGGTTGGTGAATATGGGCCTAGAAGATCCTTGATTGGATCCCGACTATGAAAGCAATAAAAGGATCTTTCCAAAGACATAAAGTACTAGTTCATGCCAAAAAACAGACTTAATAGTGCCTTTATCAACCCAATTCTCTTTTTAATAATTCTGTTTAAAAAAAATAAAGTAACAAACCTGCTATTGAGAATCTCTCAAATTTATGAAGCAGGGACAGAAGCTTCCCCCTCTGTGTGGATATCACAGCCATATCTGAAAAGTTTCAGAAAAGTTGAATGATAAAAGTAACAATCATATACAGCATGCACAAATCAGTAATTTGTTTCTTATCCCAAGTCCCCAATTCAGTTGAGTCTGAACATGATGGCCCGTTGCGCTCACCAGAGTTTAACCCTTTGCATGCTGGGAAATTTGTTGTCTGCTAAAATGTTGTCTGCTAAATTTCTAAAATTAGCATTTTCTTCAATTTTTTTCAAAGAATACTATCAGAATAGCAAACAGTTTGGATCCTGATGAGACGCCACGTCCTGTGGTGTCTCATCTGGATCCAAACTGTTTGCAAAGGCCTTCAAAATCCGGTTCCAGCGCTCAAAGGGTTAAGGTACAGTACTAAACCAAATGAGGCCTCTTAAGTGGTAACAAGGTTATATTAAGAGTTGACCTGATGACCATGTTTGTTTCGCTCACTTGACCCAGAATCAAACACAGCCTTGATTTTGTCAATACATGTATAAACATTCTGATCATGTTTCATCAAAATTGAGTCACAAACGTGGCATCTTGAGTGGTAATATAGGTTTTATTCGACTTGACATGGTGAACTAATTTTTGGACATACATGGCCCATATTGGAATTCGGATGGGATATTGTCAAGATTAAATATCTGACCAAGTTTAATCAAGATTGAATCATTAATATGGCTTCTACAGTGGTAACAAGGTTAACCCAAAACAGTGATTTGCGTCAAAAACCTGTGAACCAAAATATGAAGGTGCACAAGTTCACATGGTGGTGGCATTTTTTTTTAGTTACGTGCAACAATGCCATTTTTTGCTAAACAAGGGGGCCACAGACCCTTGGTGGCTCACCTTAGCTACTGAACTTTTTAATCAGCTTTTGCGAACCAGTTTAGAACTTGGTCAAGATCTCATTAAAAAAATATTCTGAGAAAGTTTCATGATGATTGGGAAAAAATGCGGCCTCTAGAGGGTTTGCAAGCTTTTTAGTTAATTTGAACCATTGAAGATCTCATTAAAAAATATATTCTGAGAAAGTTTCATGATGATTGGGCAAAAATGCGGCCTCTAGAGTGTTTGCAAGCTTTTGGGTTGACATGATCCATTGACTTAGTTTTTGATACCTTGTGAGCAATTCCAAACTCAGTCCTGATATCATTGGGACAAAATTTTCTGAGCAAGTTAAAAAAAAATGAGCAAACCACACAGAACCTGGCAAATACATGTATCATTGGGATAAATAATCTCACAAAGAAGACTGAAATATCAATATGGTTCCTAGAGTGTTCAAAAGCGTTTCCTTTACTTAGATCTAGTGACTTACATTGTGACCCCACTAGATCCACTGTTGAACTCGGCTGAGAGTTTGGACAAATGTTCTCAACAAGTTTCATGAAGATTGGACAATAGTTTAAACATATTTAATTCTTTTGGCAAGTACAGTATATCGAAATACACAATACAAAATTGGACAATAAACATGGCCTTTCAAGTGCTTTTTATTTAATTTGACCTCATGATGTAGATGTTGATCCCTCTTAACCCAATATTGATCTCATCCAAGATATCATTAAGGACAAATATTATGACAAAGTTTCATTAAGACTGGATGTGGCCTCTCAACTGTTCACAAGCTTTTAATTCAATTGGAAATTGTGACCTAGTTTTTGGCCCCCCATGACCCAGTTCCAAACTTGGCTAAGATATTATTGGGGCAAAAGTTCTCAAAAAGTTTTTTGATGCTTGGGCTGTATAAAAAGTGGGTTTTAACATTACGGGCATGATCAATTTGAACAATCTTTGTAGTGAACCACTTGAGGATGTTTGGTTCCACACCAAATACTAAACCTCCGAGCCTTGCAGTTTAAGAAAATAAGTTTAATTCAACTTTCCACTTTGAAAATATATTTTAAGCTCTGGTGACATGCACATTAAGTGGACCAGAGCAATTTGCACAACATTAAAAAAGAATCACCCAAGGATCAGTGAGGTTTTGTGAAAATCAGCCAAATTTATGACAACTGTCAACTAGCACAACAGGACGGAAGAAGATGTGAGCTTAAAACAGTGTGTAAATCATCAATATTTTTCCAAATGTCTGGCTAGATTTAGCTTCCTTAATGCTCCATGTCAGTTAAACTCGTTTCAATTGTTTAGGCCCATCTGGTTTTTGTCAGTGTTTGTAACTATGCCCATTCACATAAATAAATCACATAGTTTTTGGAAGGAAATTAGAAACTTTTCTTCAATTTGTTGCTCAATACTACATTAAAGGGACTTAGTTCCTGAAAACAATTTGCTATTTGATATGCATTGTGATTCAGTGCATATGAGTTTCCAGACATGCGGAAATTGATTTATTTTTGTATTTATTCTACATTTAATCAAATATGATTACCTATTCTATTGTCATATTTTCAATGCATACTTTTTTTTAATTCTTGGTTTTCCTAGGATAGACCTGTTACTGAGGAAATATTCAACTTGTAAATCATTTTGTCTTAATTTTGTTGCAAAGACATAAAAACATTTATCACATGACTCACTTGTGATGAATTTTTTTCATTAAGTTTAAAACGTCAAATTAACTCTAAAGTGGCCGAATGTTACATTCAATGCTTATTTTTTCTATGCTATCTAGGGTGTGACCCAACTACTCATGAGTAATTAAAAAAATATTTGACAAATCTCAGTTAAGAGTTTTATGACATTTGTCAATCTTTCACCAAAATCCGTGCACACATTTTTAAATATACAGATAGGTTTAGCTGCATCCCAACGACCTTCAAACAGAAATAAACCTTAAGTCATTTATGTTTTGTGCTGACAAAGTTAATGTTTGTGAAATTGAAAATAATTGAATAAACAATGACCTTGTAGTTTAACGCGAAAACACATGACACATTGAACTTCACTATAAAATGTCATAGATGGTTGCATGAGATTACGAAATATAAAAATGAAATAAGTAAATTTTAGCTGTTTTTTACCAGCGACAAAAATTCACGTTGAGAGGCGAAACCCTTATTTTTTGGAGAAATGTTCTTGTTCACATGGAGGCTGACATCTTTGATAATCTCTAACAAAAACAAAAACTAGAAAAATAACTGTAGTAATGATTTATTAGAATAGTTTAGGTTTTTTCCGACTGAATTAATTACATTGATCATTAGTTTGTCATCATTTTATATTTTTTACTTCATAAAAAAAAAATAAAAAAAAATACTAAAACATTTGTTATCTTAGAGACTATCACTCTATCCTTGACCTTTGAAATGAAACTTGTGATGCTGCGTAAGCGTACATGAAAAAATCAATTCTGAACGATTTCACTAAGAAGTAAAGATGAATCCACCACAAATCACTCTAAAAGTAGGTGTTCTGATGAAACCGTTCACTTCTTGCAATTCATGGTATTGTGAAGTGTTTGGGAATGTATATTTTTATTGTTTTAATTGGTTCAATTTATATAGTTAAATAGCCTCTTACTGTTCTGGCAACATTATCTTAAAGTGTCGCTTCTAAAAATATTTTCTGACTTTGCGCGATGTAAAGTTTGTAGAAACCCCCCCCCCCCCCNCCCCCCATAGCAAATTAGCACTAGGTAGTTGACCAACAGTCACCATTAAAAATCCCCATGTTTATTGTAGAACTTCATAAAATGGGTCGCATTAGTTGATAGTTGGATAATAATTTTTACTTCTACATGTATATCGCCAGATACGGTATTCCAAGTAGGGGTATTTTCAATGATCGCACATTTTCCGGTATGAACACTTGTGTTGCGCATGCTCGGCATAATGCACATGTTAATGGCAATAAACACATAAATAAACAAACTCACATTCATACAAAATAATTTTCATCCATTTTATAAACTTCAATGTTTCAAGTCACCTGTTTAACACACAGAAGTGTTGCGTTGTGAAGCATTTCGTCGAATATATAAAAAAGTCGAACCTGTGGTTAGCAGCCAGTGAAGGAACATACCCAAACTGGCTGTATACGACAGGTTGGCTGCTTAGCACATTTTAATGAAGTTGCGGGTAAGCTGAGCAAAATTAAAAGGTATCCAATCCTGTTTTAGGGCATGTGAAAATTATTTTGAAAAGATAGATATAAAGCTTTTAGCTTGCATTTTTTTTATTTCAGAACATTTTCTAAACAAAGAAATCTGTTATAGACGTTTTATCATGATACTATCCTTTTGGTAATCTCAGATAAGACTCTTTACTAAAAGAAACAGTCAGTAGTTGTTTTCTTAGCAGAGCTTTATACAGAGATATCCCATTACTGGCGTTGATTAAATCAATCTTTTCTTTTAAACACAACTCTTTTCGTTTTCGCGTATACATTTTGAATAACGATATGACAATATAAAGACATACAGGTCGGTTTTTATATCAAATAAAACCATCAAAAGAATAACAATGGCCGAAAATATAACAACTAGCAGTCGATGCAGTTGTCGTTAATTGTCTTATATTGGTACACAATGGCTTCGTACACAAACCCGATTGAACCACAACAACCAATCAAGGTGTGAAAATTACTGGTAGCTAGGCGGGTGTCAATTTAGAGCAATTTCGTTGATTGGTACTGATTATTGAGAGCGTGTAATTGGGTCAGGCGACCGTAATACACATGTCAAATTTTGTTGTTTGGACAAAGAAGACTGGCCGCTGGCTGCATACGAGAGAATAGTGCTTAACACAGACTTTTAGAGCAGAAATGCACGGGTGGACCTGAACTGGCCCCATTAGGCAGGTTGGTCGCTTAGCTCATGTGGCCGCGCCCTCAGGTTCGAAGTTGTATACTATTCAACAAAAAAGGCTACCACAAAAAAGGAAAATTTGTACTTCTTGACGTCAAACTTATTTCAAACACATACAAACCATCCTACCCACCAAAATACCATGATAAATATCTGTTAAACTTACGCACAATATGACATGTTGTCACAGAATGAGATTTAATTAATGAGTGCACTAGGCAGTTTTGAAATAGCATTGTTTTAAAATTGATAGATCCTTTTTACTGAATCATCATTTCAGAGCAATATGAAAAGAAATATCAATATTCCAGTTCAAATTGCATTACAAAAGTGTTCTGTAAAATTTGAAGCGGTGTGCTTAACTTTTGTGTGTCTTATAATAGAGTTGATTGTGACTGTCGAAAATACCCTACATGATGTACAGAACATGTGAAGTGAGTGCTTTTCATTTTGTTCAAAAGTACACAATCTCTAACATGTCAACAGTTGGTATATATGTATACTTTTTGTGTCGCCTGACTATAGTCAGGGGACATAATTATAGGTGTAACTTTGTCGGCCGTGTCCGCGGTGGCGTCGGCGGCGGCGTCACACTTTTTCGAAAAAGGCTCATAACTACTGTGTCCCTTCAGATATTGCTTTCATATTTGGTGTGCATGTGTATCTGGACGACACCTTTCGATGCGCATACATTTTTTGACCCCTGTGACCTTGAACTTGAGGTCAGCTTTCAGGTTTCGAAATCTGCGACCACGATTCAAAAAAGGCTCATAACTACTGTGTCCCTTCAGATATTGATTTCATATTTGGTATGCATGTGTATCTGAACAACGCCTTTCCATGCGCATACATTTTTTGACCCCTGTGACCTTGACCTTGAACTTGAGATCAGCTTTCAGGTTTCGAAATCTGCGACGGCGATTCGAAAAAGGCTCATTACTAATGTGTCCCTTCAGATATTGCTTTCATATTTGGTATGCATGTGTATGTGAACAACACCTTTCCATGCACATACATTTTTTGACCCCTGAGGCTGTGACCTTGAACTTGAGGTCAGCGTTCAGGTTTCGCAATCTGCGACCGCGATTCGAAAAAGGCTCATAATTACTGTGTCCCTTCAGATATTGCTTTCATATTTGGTATGCATGTGTATCTGGACAACACTTTTCCATGCACATAAAATCTTTGACCACTGTGACCTTGACCTTGAACTTAAGGTCAACATTCAGGTTTCGAAATCTGCGACCGCGATTCGAAAAAGTCTCATACCTACTGTGTCCCTTCAGATATTGGCTTATATTTGGTATGCATGTGTCTCTGGACAACACCTTTCCATGCGCATGACCTTGACCTTATTTTGGACTTAGAATTATTGAAATGGGCCAATTTCTTGGTTGACCCATTACCATCAGGCAACACATCCAACTCGCGGAGTTCTAGTGTTGGTAATATATTTGTTTTGAATTTTCAAAACTAATTTTCTGCATCTTTTTGCATGTTTATAAGCATAAATCAATAGATTTCCATTGAATTTAATTGTGGTTTTTGTATTCATTGTAGGATCCTCTTTTTATATCTCAAATCCTTTTGAAAAATTCAGTTTCATTTATCTACATTTTTGTGCAGGCTAACTACATGTACGTCAAAGAAATATCAAAATAACCCAAACACACACTCTAGGTTTCTTTTACGACAATTATTGTTGATGTGTTGTATGGAAACAGTATGGACACAACATAATCATGTTGCTTAAAAGCGATCACCATATTATAAAATAAAGAAACATACTGAGTATGTCAAATTTTTAGCTCCACTCGCCAGAGGCCAGCGGGGCTTATGTCATGGTCCTGTGTCCGTCGTGTGTGAAATTTCTCAGGCCTGTTCCTGGGGTGAACCTCTTTAAAAATTTGTTCAAATTTTGCCCCTGGGGTCAAATTTGACCCCGCCCCGGGGGTCACAAAATTGAAAATTTGCTTATATAAGGCCTATTTTGTGAAAACTTTAAAAATCTTCTTGTCCATAACCATTAAGCCTAGGGCTACCAAATTTGGTATGTAGTGACATCTAATAGTCCTCTACTAAATTTCTTCAAATTATGCCCCTGGGGTTAAATTTGACCCTGCCCCGGGGGTCACAAAATTGAACATATGCTTATATAGGGCCTATTTTGTGAAAACTTAAAAAATCTTCTTGTCAATAACCATAAGCCAAGGGCTACAAAATTTGTTATGTAGTGACATTGTATAGTCCTCTTCTTAGTTTGTTCAAATTATACCCCTGGGGTCAACTTTGACCCTGCCCTGGGGGTCACAAAATTGAACAAACGCTTCTATGGTGCCTATTTTGTGAAAACTTTAAAAATCTTCTTGTCCATAACCATTGGGCCTAGGGCTATCAAATTTGGTATGTAGTGACATATAATAGTCATATACCAAATTTGTTCAAATTATGCCCCTGGGGTTAATTTTGACCCTGCCCCGGGGGTCACAAAATTGAACATATGCTTATATAAGGCCTATTTTGTGAAAACTTTAAAAATCTTCATGTCCATAACCATTGGGCCTGGGGCTACCAAATTTGGTATGTAGTGACATTTAATAGTCCTCTACCAAATTTGTTCAAATTATTCCCCTGGGCTCAAATTGACCCTGCCGCGGGGGTCACAAAACTTAACCCTTCCAACTTTAAGCGCCCAGTGGGACAAGGTATAGAAAGAGCAAGTCACAAGCTTGAGTACATTTCAACCCATGCGCATTGCATGCTTTTTTCGCATAANCCCCCGAGCCCCGTGGAGCGATAAGCGATACAGGGCCATCATGGTCCTCTTGTTATATTTGCCCAGAGAAGAAGTTAAGACCAATTTGAGCAGGCGAGTAGAATTTTACAGCTGCTGCACAATAACCTCATACTGAACTACATGTGTAACCAGGCACAAGAGAATAGCATAAAAGGTCCTAGAAATTACTCACCTCACTTTTACCAGTACACCCGGCAACGGTAAAAATAGTAAGCTAAATGTATCTAAGGTAGCGTTGGATGTCAACGTGTTGTTTACTTCATTTGCATATAAGGCATAAACTTTAAAATCTGCTGAAAAAGTTATCATGAAAATTTGCTGCAAAGATGTGGTGAACACAAAAAGTAACGTCACAAGACCATTTTCTTACTGACGGTACCTTTAAGCAAAACGACCCTGGTAGATTTCTTGCGCTTTAAGTAGATAGCCAAACAGCTTGCAGTTAACTCAGTAGCAACGCTGTGACAGTGCAATTTTCTACAAAATTCATTTTTTGGTCACAAATATTTTCTTTTCAACGTAGTTTCATTTTTATTATTTTTTATCAATTTTTTTATCATTCAAGTTATTATTAGCTCGGCTGTTTTCGAAGAAAACCCGAGGTATTGTCATAGCCAGCTCGTCCGCAGTCTGCGGCGTCAGAAAACTTTAACATTGGCAATAACTTTTGCAATATTGAAGATAGCAACTTGATATTTGGCATGCATGTATATCTCGTGAAACTGCACATTTTGAGTGGTGAAAGGTCAAGGTCAAGGTCATCCTTCACGGTCAAAGGTCAAAAAAACAAAATTCAAGCACCCACAGCCGAGCGTTGGCATCGCTTTGCAGTGCTCTTGTTATTAGTAGTATTAATCAAATTATCAAATTTCCAATCTCGAGAAGTATACGTTTTTCCCAAACAACTGTCTTTAAATTCCAAATTGAATGTTTCCTTTTTTTAAATCATTTAAATCATTTAAATTGACCTATCAAGCTCTAAGAATTCAACGTTAGCAAATATAATATTGAAAACACTTTATCCTTAATTGTATAATATTTTTAACCCCCCATAAGAAAACATCTTAAATTCCCAATTTTAGTCTTAACAATGCTGATTTTTCCAATACAGCATGACCCGGTCCTATTCTCAAAATGATGAGAGAAAAAACACAGTGCGTTTGGTTATAGAAACCTCAGTTGATCCTGTAATAATTGCTTATGACCTGAATACCAACGGTTGAACCTACATGTATGCTAAGTTTTTAGAAATTCCTGTGAAATACTTCATTTGCTATCTTTTCAGTTGATTGTGTTCTTCCACTTCGTGTTTACAGTATGGTAAGTCAGATTTAATTGATTATTTTAAAGGTACATATTAACAGATCTGTGTGCTTTTGATAAATTTACTAACAATCAATATTAATATTTTACAATACTAGTTAGATGCAGTGTATGTAATAATAAGAGTTATAGCATGCAATAATGAGTTTAAAGGGACTGTCCACTAGATAAAACGTCGCGCGACGCGAAACGATATTTTGGGAACCTACGAGGATTGCTTATATAGCTAAAAATACATCCGCATTAAATATGAGTGTCCGTGGTCGAGTGGTCTTAACAGGTAGCTTTTTACTCTAGGACTCCAGGAATCCGGGGGTCAGTGGTTCGAGCCCTGTTGAGGGTTACTTTTTTTCCTTTTTTTAAATTGTTTTCTTGTTTTTTACTGGAGATTTTTAGTTCAAATGTTTAAATTTATCAATATAAAGCATTTAAAGCATTTAATGACAAGCTTCAATACATGCCAAAATCTAGTGGACAGTCCCTTTAACTAGTATTTTTGTGTTGACTGTGAAAGGATCATTAATTTTAAGCAACTTTCAATACTGTTACCAAACTTTTTAACATCATAAACATGTGTGCATGAGCTTTCATGTGTTTGCGATTTGAGCCCTAAGTTTGTCACTGATTTTGTATTTAGTAATAAAACTTTGTTACATGTATGTTTCTTCTTGCAGGGCATGCCAGAATCCATTTCTAGGTCTATCCTATATATACATGAACCTGTTTACGATGTCACTGGGGGTTTGGAGCATAGTGCACCACGAATCTGCTGAGCCAATCTTTATGGTAAACATTATGAGTAATACCACTCTCAACCCCAGGCTGCCACAGCAATGGTTGAGTGTGGTAATGAAGGTCAAAATCCTTTTAAGGATTCGAACCCCCGCCGTGGAAGCGTTCAGGCATTTCAAATGATGCTTTAAAACCTTTTTGTCGAGTCTGATGGGGAAAAGCTTGATGAAGCTGTGGCAAGGGTTGAGTGTATGTACATGTACTTTCATGTTTCAGTGTGAGCCCAGACTGTAACCTCATCATTCATCAATTCGCAACAACTTGCAAAAAATGTTCAAATAAAGACAGTGTTTCATGTAATAGACCTGTGTCCCAAGCTTGAAGGTTGAGGTCACAGAGTTAAAAATCCTGGTTATAAGATATGCGGGCTGGTGGTGTCAAGCATGTAGTTTATGGTCGATAACCTAAGTTTGAATTGGCATAGCTTAATGAAATTTGATAAACAGCTAGCTTGCATGGAAACCTCTTGTGGGATTGTATTTTGGGTGTGTTGGGTCAAGGTCACTGTTACTAAAAATAGAGGAACTGGTTCTGCTCAATAACTTGAGTTTCAATGGAGATATTGCACTGAAATGTGTGTGTAACCCTTTGCATGCTGGGAAATTTGTTGTCTGCTAAAATGTCGTCTGCTGAATTTCTAAAATTAGCATTTTCATCGATTTTTTTCAAAGAATACTATCAGAATAGCAAACAGTTTGGATCCTGATGAGACGCCACGTTCTGTGGCGTCTCATCTGGATCCAAACTGTTTGCAAAGGCCTTCAAAATCCGGTTCCAGCGCTCAAAGGGTTAATGTCTGCTTATGTTGCTGATCTGTAAAATCTCCAAATCTGCACTATTAGTGTGTTTCCTATGCTGAGGTAAGGTTCATTGTTTAGCTCTCAGTTTCATCAAAATGTCAATTAAAATGTCAGTTGTTCAACACCTCAAAATTTAGTATTTAGTGAAGATGAATTTATACCAGCAGAAAGTTAAGTACATATGTACATTGATGGTATGTAAAACATTCAGTTGATAATTACTTGAGTTTGGATGATGGTTTTCATTGGGCTGAAATTTGGTGTATATATATAGCGTACATGCAGATTTAGGTTGGGATTGTACAATTATTTAAATTTATATCTCAAATGTTTAAAACATGGTTTTGTGGCATGTTCATGTGTCTTGTGTAGAAAAAAACACTTGATATTTATGTTCATCGTTTGGAGACTGCGTGCTGTATGTAAGACTGGTGTCCCTAGCTCAGAGGTCAAGGTCACACTTAGTGGTCAAAGGTCAAATTTGGAACATACGTTATATAGCTTGTCCAGACTGTAACTTCATCATAACACATGTATTTATTCAATTCTTAAACAACTTGCAGAAATGGACAAATAAAGGTTGTGTGCCGTGGGTATGACCTAGCTTTAAGGTCTAGGGTCACACAAAGGGCAAAGTTGGCCATGATTCAGCTTGTTGGGGCTGTTACTTTATTACTTATCTGGAAATGTGAACACTAATAGGACCACCTATAGTCTTAGAAATACATGTAAGCAGGCATTTACTGTCCAGCAACAAGTATAAAATAGTGGAAACGTTGGACAAATAATTATCAGTACCCATAAAATCACAGTCATCATGTGTCATGACAAGGAAGATATTGTGGAACAAAAAGAGTTGTTAATTATTTAAAAAAACACGTTACTAAATAATACAATAACATGACTAAAATATTTTGTCTGCAAACACATATGGAGCAGTTATTCTAAAAAAGTACTAAAAATCATACAAGAAGCCATAGATTTTTTATTTTATTTATTTGTTCATGTCTCAAGAGTATAAAATTGTGTCCATTTCAGTTCCTGTTGTGTCACCTGTTCTCCATACTTCAAGACATCATCCTGCTGGGAATCAATCAACCCAAGGCCGCCAATACCTACGAACATGATAGTGTAGATGGTAGGTTTCATAATGAACATTTTCAAAACTGGATACATGTGTATATAATGGATTGAGTGTCTGATACCAAAGTGCTAAGCATGCTCAACACTAGTATAATATGAGCTGCCGCAATCGCGCAGTCTGGTCTGGAGTACGCTTTCCGCTTTAGAGTCAGGCAAGGTTTCGTGGTCTTATTTGCGGACATGGTAGCTCCTGACCATAATATGCGGGTGCATAGACTGGTCTGGAGCTATGCTGGCCGCATATGGCATAAGACCTATTTTCGTGTGATGCAGATCATATGTAGTTGCAGTATTTTATGTGTTTTCATGTGTAAATACATGCACACCGCATGTTTGTGGTTTAATTATTTGAATCTTACAAACAATGTTTTGTCATTTCTGGATTTTATTTCTGTAGATTTGCCTACTTCATTCACTTGGATTCTCTATTTTCAGCAACGGCAAGAAATGAGTACAGATTTTCACTTGGGTATCCTTTAAATCATGTCATAAGCCATATCAGTATCATGTTACCGGTACTTTGAGGCAGATGCTTTTAGTATCCAGTGTGTCGTTTAAAAATTATTATTTTCCAATTATCTGAAAATACCATTAATTAATGATTGGTATGTTTTGGAAAAAATTGAAGAAAAATGTAACCAGTCCGATTTTTTTTTTGCAAACTGTTTCGGCATATAGCAAGATGTATCATTACACTAGCTTGAGCTAAAAAAACTTCCTTAGCCATATTTACCAAACTGCATACAATTTCTTCACAATTTTGGCTGCTTTTGGGATTTTATAAAGAAAAACTAAGGTAAATGTTCTTATTTAAAGCTATTTGTACAGGTTTTGTATGGTAATGGTAGTCATGACAATACCTCAATATAAGTGTGACCTTGACATTAAAATGTAAAACACGAAGAACAAAATTGCTATATTTCCTTTTGTAAATGTTAATCTTTTGTTGCCAGTTTGGCAATTTTTTACCTTGATGCTATGACCAACATGCATTCATCATTTGAGTTTTACAATCCAGGGCTCTTTTTTTTTACCGATTGTATATTTGTTATTCAGTCATTAACCCAATTGCAAACAGTATCTTTTTTTTTTCCAAAATCCAGCCCCATAATTCCCAATTGGTGGTTTGACTTTCAGATGTTTGAAAAAAGATTAAAAGTATGGAAATAAAGAATGTTTAATATCCATTATACTGATGGCTTAATGTTTAATATATTCTGTTTTATATACGTTGTATCAATAATTATTCAAAAGTTATATATCAAGCAATACCTTTCACCAATTTAAAGTAAATTTATGCAGTTTCATGGGTATAGGTTATACATGTTTTCCCAAAAAGGTGAGAAAAAGCCCTGCAATCAGTTCCTTTAAGTGTTTTCTATGGTCCTGACTGAATGACCTTGCAAATACATGTATTAACCTGTGTTGACAGTTGTCTAATTGTTCACATACATGTAGACCTTGTTTCCTACATGCAAACAATGTCTCAGTTAACCCTTTGCATGCTGGGAAATTTGTCGTCTGCTAAAATGTTGTCTGCTCAATTTCTAAAATTAGCATTTTCTTCGATTTTTTTTCAAATAATACTATCAGAATAGCAAACAGTTTGGATCCTGATGAGACGCCACGTTCTGTGGCGTCTCATCTGGATCCAAACTGTTTGCAAAGGCCTTCAAAATCCGGTTCCAGCGCTCAAAGGGGTAAACACTACATTTCATCAAGTATAATTTGACCTTGACCCAGTGACCTAGCATGAGCATATTGAACCTGATTATCAAGCCCGTCACGGCCTTTCTAATCTACCGGATATACGGGGAGAGGGGAGGTAGCTACGGAGATTTCCACATCCCAGGGGTCGGCACCCTGCCTTCATTTAACCCAGGTAAGATTTGTTTGATTGTTTGCATCTCCAAATAACTTATGGTATGTTTTACTCATTGTTTGCTCAACTTTTATCAATTGTCAATGATAGTTTTATAAACCATCTATTTTATTTGATAAGTTGTTTTAGACATTTAAATTTCCATGAGTGCTTTCACTAGTGAAACATATCTAGTTCTATGACTAAAAGTGATTACATAATAACATTTAATATTCTCATTATCTGCCAAAAGCAAAACATTTTATTTTCATTTTATGCTTAACATATAATTATGTGTCTACATCTCCTGAAAACATGAAGTTTCTTTATTTAAGTGGTAATTACTGGTGAAAAATTAGTTCCATTATCAAATTGGTAATTTCCTGTTAAAAGTAGTTCCATTATCAAATTGGTTATTTCCTGTTAAAAGTATCCAGTGAAAAAGTACAGTGGAAACCCTCTTAACAGGATCCTCTTTAAACTGGAATTCACACAACTTGCCTATTCCCATTTATTGCCCTATATAAACTTACATAAACAAGGATATCAGTAAAACTGATTGATGCTCCCCAATGATGCTTTGTCGATATATGGGTTAATTGTGTGGAAAAAATAAAATAAAAATAAATAAATAATGTGACCTTGAAAAAATCTATTATTAGCCTCGGTGACCTTGACCCCAGTGACCTCAAACCTCATCAAAAGGTAGAGGTCCATGCAAGGTACCTACATGCCAAATATGTAAGAGATCGGTAAAATATTGAAGGCGCTATGAGAAACTAATAAAAAAGTGTGACGGAAGGCAGTAAGGACAAAGTGGCAACTATATCCTCCATATATATATATATATATATGGGGAGCATAACAATCTCCTCTAGATTGGAATCCTGTCGATTCCAGATACGGTTCATACTTTGGATTAAAATTTGGTAAAGTTTAATGTACCCCTCTGAACAATCCAGGAACATTGCACATTAGACCAAGTGTGATTAAAGACGCACACAAGTAACGTAGGTGCTCAAATGTTTTACAAACTGTAAGAATCGCAAATCAATTTAACCCTTTGAGTGCTGGAACCGGATTTTGAAGGCCTTTGCAAACAGTTTAGATCCAGATGAGACGCCACAGAACGTGGCGTCTCATCAGGATCCAAACTGTTTGCTATTCTGATAGTATTCTTTGAAAAAAAATCGAAGAAAATGCTAATTTTAGAATTTTAGCAGACGACATTTTAGCAGACGACAAATTTCCCAGCATTCAAAGGGTTAAAGATACAATTTATTCTTGTGAATAGGTATCAATAGAAGTGCTAATTATTACTTATCATATTTACTCATAACTAACATACACATCTTAAGAGATGCTTCTTTTAAGGGTTTAGAGAACCATGTTAAATATTAATTAGACAAATGATTTTAATAATGCATTGCTTATTTACATTGCTATTTTAAAGCCGTAGGAGGTTACATATGTATTTCTTTTGACCTTGCTGTCAAGGATAACATGAAAGTTCAAGCACTTATTTCCAATGGGGTCTTTTTGGTTTTTTGCTGAAGAGACAGCAAGCTGAGACAGTATTGAGATACAAGGAATCAGGGTGCGATTCCTTAGCTCTTTGCGAATACCCGGTAGATCCCTTGGTTCTTTTACGTGCTCAGTGTATAGCACCGATAAACGCGAGAATTACCTGGGTTTCATACCAGTACATCTCTAGTTGGGTGGGAAACACTTGAAGCATTTCTGAAATTTCCAGTGCCCCGGCCAGGGATTGAACCCATGACCTCTGGAATGGTAGACCAGAGTGTTACCACTCGACTACTGCACCACCACTGAAATGTTTTCTATTTAAATTTTAATTTGAGCCATTATATAAGTAAGGTTAAAAATATCAAAACCTGTGTAGAATTGTCTCTTGACGACAAAATAAAACTGATAAAAGAGTCACTCAATTGTTTACAATGATTTTGTTTTTATATTGATAACTTAATTGTATAACTTTCCTATGTACAGATACAATAACAAAATTTATTGTTTAATGATCATTACTAAATTCATGGCTATGCTGAAATTGTGAGATTTTACACAATAGAGTATGTAGTTATTTAACCTTCTGTATATCAATATTCTATTTCCCCTCTTAACTGAAATCCCCTCTCAACCTGGTTCCCATCTGACCCAGAATTGTCACATGGTTTTGGGAGCGTCGGTTTTAAAGGGGTTTTCTTGTAGTTTTATTATTAAAAAAGGTAATTATCAATATTTAAAAACAGTGAACTTAATGTACCAATTTTATTTCACTGGCATTTTCCTGAAAGCTTCTGAAAACCACAATTAGTTAAAAAAAAAAGAAGATTTCCCTACAAGCAAGTCCTGCAGTAAATTACTTGGGTTGCCATGGTTTCATTGCAGGTAGTCCCACACGTGGTGCCTATGAAGATATAGACACACCCCCAAGTGCCCCCAGTGCAGACGAACCCAACTTTAATGACCAGTATAACTCACCAGAAAAACACTAGTGTCCTGAGGGAACCTCGCCTTGTTTTTGAAGTATAGATTGTATGATTGTGTTGTTGATTTTTTTCCCGTTTAGATGTATCATTGTATGGTATGTTTTTCTCCTTAACGTTTTATGAAGTATTAGACACAAGCCTTATTCAGAATTTATACAGGATTGGACACTTTAAAAAATGTATAGTTAAATTAACCCTTTGAGCGCTGGAACCCAATTTTGAAGGCCTTTGCAAACAGTTAAAGATCCAGATGAGACGCCACATAACGTGGCGTCTCATCAGGATCCAAACTGTTTGCTACTCTGATAGTATTCTTTGGAAAAAAATCAAAGAAATGCTAATTTTAGAAATTCAGCAGACGACATTTTAGCAGACGACAATTTTCCCAGCATGCAAAGGGTTAATTTAAATTATCTTTTAATCAAATTTCTAACTTTTGTTTGGTTCTTACATTTTTTTCTCAAACATTATGATCGCATGTATATGTAGTATACAGTGTACATGTAGTTAAGCAGTTCAGAAGGTGTACAATTTCATTATATTTCATAGTATTTGTTTTATTGAGAATTTTAGCATCCAGATAACTTTCACAATTAACATTAGTAAACAGAAACATTATACTATTTGTATATTTTGATAGTTTATGTTATGATTCTATTTTAGTTTAATTTTGTCTGCTGTAATCCTCTTTCATGATGTGGAGATGGTATCACATTCCGTGGTATTGTGATAACTCTTGGTAACTTGGTATATGTACAATATACTGGACATTTGTGATGATAAGAATGGGAATGTTTATAGAGATGGGTGCAATGTTTGCTGATGCATATTGAATGATTTGGTTTTTGCCAATTATAACTCAAAGAATTGTAAAATCACCAGTTCTTGTAACAGTAAATGCCCAACAAATTCACCAAAAAACTAATAGGTATGTAAGAAAAGAAATTAATAATTTTAATATTAAAAAATTGCTCTGTGCAAACTTAATATGAACAAAGGGTAATTGCTCAATTTACCCCAGAGATATCACTGGCTGTCACATGTATAGAACCTATATGATTTATAGTTATCAAATCTTTATTATTTGACCTATTTTAATACAGATCGGAAAAATGTCCATTTTCAAACTTTCTGCAAAGCTAACTGCTTGAAAGTGTTTCAGAAAGTGGAGCTATAATGTGTGAGCATTATGTTTAAAATTCTGATGATTTAACAAGTTTGAGAATGGTTCACTTAATTGAACAGGGTAGTGGTTTTTTCTATGCACTGTGAATTTCAGGTTCCAAGAATATTTTTTAAGATTGTACATGCTATAGTTTGACAAAAGGTATGGTAAAGTCAACAAGTTGATCTTGTTGTAAATTGGTTGTTCAGTATCTTTAAGAGTGAAGAGTTTTGTGTCAAGAATTTGTATACGGGCTGGTATTTTGAGGTGTAATTAGGAAAATCATATCGTAAGTTGCACATTAAACAATAGGGAAGAATTTTACAGCTGAGTATAATTTGGTTTAAATATATATAATGGTTTAAAAGGAAACGACTCGGAGCAATATTTTTCTAATTTAATTTAAGTATAGAAAAAAGACATATGCATGGTACATGTCAGTCTGGACATTTTAAAGATATGAAAATGTGCACAAGTTAATACATGAAATATTTTTGAGTCATCTCTATTTTCCACATCTGACTTTCTGCTTTTGTTTATATGTAAGTTTTACTCATTTGACATGTACTGTGTTGTATATTATATATATATATATATATATATACATATCATTTAGAGTATTAATTGTTGTCTAGCTAAGTGCGGACTCAAATTTTAAATATGTCAGTTGCCATATATATTGTTTTGAAGACTTATTTCAGGGCCTACATAATGGGACTCTCCTTTGATTTGTTGTCCACTTTAAAAAGTTTTATAATGTTGTCCTTTGTGCATGGAAAATGTTTCCTACCAACATATCACATTTAAGGCATTGATTCAGCCAACATTTACTGTTGATCCCTTCAAAATTAATTATGGCTTGACACTTGTTAAGAACACTTAGATGAACATTAAGCCATCTTCTTTTTTCAGATCTTTTTTTTCAAAAATACTAAGTTGCTTATAAGAAAAAAATGGGACCAAAATTGTAGGATTGAAGAATATTTCAGTTGAAGATTCTCATTGTAAATGTCATGTTCAGATATTTTTGGTGACAATCAAGGTATTAAACAGCAGCATTGTCTCATTGTTAATAGTGACTATTATCAAATCATCGTTTTTCATTAATTAACATCTGGAAATAATATGGTTCCTAAATAAAACAAGATTTTTTTAAATGTTATCTGTCGATATAATGTGTATTTTATAAATGTTATGCTTCTGTTAATATTGTGTTGATCACTTTGTTACCATTGCCCTCTTGTTTGAAAGCAACAGTAAGGAGTAATGTTTGTTCGAACATTCTGATATGTTGGCTGTGACATTTGCTTAGCGGTGGCACTTTAATTATTGGCAATGATAAGGGCAAGAATGGATTTCCCAATGTGTATATATGTTTACAGTGCATAGCTTTGTTTACTTATTATGTAGTGTGCAATTGGTGTGCAATATTTTTTATTTTATAACAGGGTGATGGCATTGTGTTGCAAGCTATTTTTTTGTTTAATCATATTTGAACTTATGTTGTTGTTTTTGTTAGTTACATAAAAAAAATGCAGAATATTATAAACAGAGGGTCTCAAAACATAAAATACTAGTGAGCTGTATGTGGTAAAAGACATTTTTTAATTCTAATTTGAGCTTCTGCTTTTGTTATTGATATAAAAATTCAGTATTGTGGACTCAATATTTTGTAGTTGCTATTGTTATCATTAACACATGACATCTTTAGTTCTCCCAAAATGTATTGTTAATTAATCATATGAGAGCCACATTGTCTTATATTTGAGGTGACAGGTTCGAAAAACACCCTGGCTTGGCCACAGCTTGTGTGATGATTTGTTATGAAATTATTTATGTGGCCATTCTCCGTTTACCTTTTATACAAGTTACGGGCAGTTGGCATGTGCACTAAGAACTGGTAAAACCAGTTAAACCAAAAGAGGTGTCAGTTAACTGACTGTTATTATACGACTGGAAAACTGTTGAAAATGGTGAACAATTCAAACAAACTTTACACTTAACTTAAATTTGAGTGTTACATCACACTAGAGTCATGTGATCGCTTGCAAGCATTTGTCATTCTTATTTTTTTGTTGCTCAGACTATTACATTCCAATATTACATTATGTATAACATTGCATTATTTTATATTATGTTATCTATTTGGCCTATTGGTGTAATATATACAATTTTATGTGGCTGTTTATATGCTAGCACTTAACACTATCTGTAAACATGACTTCATGCTTTGTAACATGAAAAATAAGGTTATTCCTTTAATGAACTGTGAGTATGCAAATTAATTAACATGTGGCTTACACCGAGCATGCGCAACAGGTGTGTTAATACCAAAATTGTGTGATCTTCGAAAATACCCCTACATGTACGTATGAAAAGCCCAACACAACGGACATATTATTAGCTTGGCTGTTTTCGAAGAAAACCCAAGGTATTGTCATAGCCGTCTCGTCTTCCGCGTCGTGGTCGTCGTCGGCCGAAAACTTTAACATTGGCCATAACTTTTGCAATATTGAAGATAGCAACTTGATATTTGGCATGCATGCATCTCATGGAGCTGCACATTGTGAGTGGTCAAAGGTCAAGGTCAACCTTCAAGGTCAAAGGTAAAAAAAACGTTGGTTTTTTTGGGGGGGTTTTCATGTGTATCTCATCGACCTGCACATTTTGAGTGGTGAAAAGGTCAAGGTCAATGATAACCTTCAAGGTCAAAGGTCAAAAAAACAAAATCCAAGCACCCACAGCCAAGCGTTGGCATCCGCTATGCGGTGCTCTTGTTTAAGTGGGCCACTGTGGATAATATTGAATGAAAACGGATTTTTTTGCCTATATAAACTATTCTACCCATTACATTTTTAAGGCAACTTATTTGTGTCTTGTGTTGCATTTATGGCATATAAAATGGTGATGGTTAGTTTTGTATTTATAAAATTGTGGGACTTTATTGTAACAGGTTTCTCATTTAACAATTGTGCAATATATAGTGTTATTCGTAATAAAACAATACCATTGATACACATTGCATAAGTGAACAATATTTATATTATATTTGTTTAAAAAGCATATTGTGAAGTACATTTACATATAGATAATAGACTATTTGATGATTGGGCCCAGGACAATATTTTTGTCATATGCCGTATTTAAATTATATTGTATTTGTATTGTGTGTCCTAGATGGGAAAGGTTTTGTGAACTGTTTTATGTTTTATATTACAATGCCATAAACTGTTTAGTGTATTATATTGGGGAATGTTATTGAGAATGGAAATCTAGTACATGAATTCTGTCTGTACTTCAACTATGCAGTGTTCTCTATAAATTTTGAGCCTTTTTCGAAAAGTGTGACGCCACCGCCGACGCCACCGCGGACACCGCCGACAAAGTAACACCTATATGTCCCCTGACTAAAGTCAGGCGACACAAAAAGTACACATATATACCAACTGTTGACATGTTAGAGATTGTGTACTTTTGAACAAAATGAAAGGCACTCACTGCACATGTTCTGTACATCATGTAGGGTAATTTTTCGACAGTCACAATCAACTCTATTACATGTATAAGACACAAAAAAGTTAAGCACACCGCTTCAAATTTAACAGAACACTTTTGTAATGCAATTTGAACTGGAATATTGATATTTGTTTTCATATTGCTCTGAAATTATGATTCAGTAAAAAGGATCTATCAATTTTAAAACAATGGTTTTTCAAAACTGCCTAGTGCACTCATTAATTAAATCTGTGACAACATGTCATATTGTGCGTAAGTTTAACAGATATTTATCATGGTATTTTGGTGGGTAGGATGGTTTGTATGTGTTTATAATAAGTTTGACATCAAGTAGTCCAAATTTTCCTTTTTTGTGGAAGCCTTTTTTGTTGAATAGTATACAGTCGAACCTGAGGGCGCGGCCACATGAGCTAAGCGACCAACCTGCCTAATGGGTTCAGTTCAGGTCCACCCGTGCATTTCTGCTCTAAAAGTCTGCATTTTTTGTATAGAAACTTCAGTTTCAATTTGAATACCATTTAAGCATACTTTTTCTTGGGTTTCTTAAGATATATCACTCCGATAATGTGGCTTCTTTTTGTTTTATGGTGATTTTCAACTTGAAAAAAAGAAAAAAAAATGGATTTTAACATATGACAATAATTTAACTGTTTTTTGTTACCAGATTTTGTATGTGAATTTAAGCATTTTGAATAATGACAGTTTCTTATCTGATGTCCTGGTAGGTTAAGCATATATTCCTTTCTATTGTTACTACGTGTGTGGACATTGCCAATAATTTTACATTGTAATGTATATTTGTTTTTATGTTACAAACTATCATTCCAAACTAGATTTTGCTGGTTTTGTTTTCAGTGCAATTGTCACTTATTATCCGGATGAATTTCTAATAAATCATGTATCTCTTACTTATGTTTTCCTTTGTATCTTATGAAGAAGACTCAGATGATAATGAGCTAAATGTTTCATATCTCTTTTTATACGGCCGTTGAAAACGGAACGCATTATAAGATCACCCTTGGCGGGTGGCGGCGGCGGGTGGGTGGGTGGCACAGCAGTGTCCTCTCTCTAATTCAAATGGTTTTCATTTGATCTTCACCAAACTTGGTCAGAAGTTGTATCTAGACAATATCTAGGTCAAGTTCGAATATGGGTAATGCCGGTACAAAAACTAGGTCACGGGGTCACTTAGTGCATTTCAAGGATTTAGCATGGTGTCCGCTCTCTTATTGAAGTACTTTTCATCCGATCCTCAACAAATTTGGTCAGAAGTTGTGTTTTAATGATATTTAGGTCAATTTCAAATATGTGTCATGCCGGGTCAAAAACTAGGTCACGAGGTCACTTAGTGCATTTCAAGCATTTAGCATGATGTCCGCTCTCTAATTGAATTAGTTTTCATCCGATCTTCACCAAATTTGGTCAGAAGTTGTGTCTAGATGATATCTAGGTCAAGTTAAAATATGGGTCATGCCGGGTAAAACAAAAACGGGCTTATTTTGTGACAGTTTTGCACTCTTGTTTTAATTTTGCTTACAAAACTAATATTTATTGAAGTAGAGAGGCTCAATTGATACATTTCAGTTAGGTATCTGATGAATTTAGCCAACCACTGTAAAGAGAATTCTTATTGTATTGTAACATGTATATTGCAATTAAGGTTAATGCTGTATGCTTTAATTAAAAAAATAAGCTTGCATATAGTTTGATGCAATCTTTAAAAAAAAAAATGCTTAAATTATTCCATCATTGATTGACAAAACTCATGTGCTAAAATCTCTTTATCTACGAGTCAAGTAAAATAAGTTCATGTTGTGTCCTGCTTTGCTAGGAGGCCAAGTGACACATAATGATACTATCAGCAGTAAAAACCATGTAGCACATTGTCTACTGCGAGGTGTTCGAAAAGCCATGAGACTAAATGCCACTGTCAGCTGTTGATAAAACTGTGTGGCACATAATGCCACTGCTGTTAAATCCCAAGGACAAATAGTGTTACTGCCCGCAGTTGATAAAGCCATGGAAGACATAATGCCACTGTCAGCCATAGTAAAAGTCATATAATATCAATTTCGGGTATTGTAAAAGCCAAAGGGTACATAATGTCACTGTCACTCGTTTTCAAAAGCCTATTTTAACATAAAATCAATGTCAGGTCAGGGCTTTTTTTCCTTCTTTAGCAATGGCCTTTTATAGGCCCTTTCCCCAAAGAGAAAGGCCCCTTCCCCTAAGAAAATTTCTATAAAATGATGCAATTTTCCCCAAGTGCCAAACTTACTTGGGGAAATTTCATCCCCTTTTTCAGTTTTGCTGATAATTTTTTCCCCAAAATGGAAAACCCAGGCTTTTGACCAAATCAAGAAAAAAAAAATCCTGCATGTGTTGAAAAAGTCCTATGGTACTAGTATTTAAAGTAATGGTCAGCCATTGTTAAAGCCATGGGGCACATAATGTCAATGTCGGGTGCTGCGAAATCCGCCGAACACATAATGCAACTGACAGCTGTGGTGAAAGCCATATGGTTCATAATGTCACTGTCAGTCATTGTTAAAGTCATAGGGCATTTATTGTAACTGAAAGCTATTGTAAGTCATAGGGCATATATTGCCACTGAAAGCTATTGTAAGTCATAGGGCATATATTGCCACTTAAAGCTATTGTAAGTCATAGGGCATATATTGCCACTAAAAGCTTTTGTAAGTGATAAGGCATGTATTGCCACTGAAAGCTATTGTAAGTCAAAGGGCATATATTGCCACTGCAAGCTATTGTAAGCCATAGGGCATATATTGGCACTGATAGCTATTATAAGTCATATGGCATATATTGCTACTGAAAGCTATTGTAATTTGTAAGTCATAGGGCATATATTGCCACTGAAAGCTATTGTAAGTCATAGGGCATATATTGCCACTGCAAGCTATTGTAAAAGTCATAGAGCATATATAACCACTGTAAGCTATTGTAAAAGTCATAGAGCATATATTGCCACTGTAAGCTATTGTAAAAGTCACAGGGCATATATTGTCACTGTAAGCTATTGTTAAAGCCATTGGGCATATATTGTCACTGTAAGCTATTGTAAAAGTCATAGGGCATATATTGCCACTGTAAGCTATTGTAAAAGCCGTTGGGCATATATTGCCACTGTAAGCTATTGTAAAAGTCATAGGGCATATATTGTCACTGTAAGCTATTGTAAAAGCCATTGGGCATATATTTCCACTGTAAGCTATTGTAAGTCATAGGGCATATATTTCCACTGTAAGCTATTGTAAAAGCCATTGGGCATATATTGTCACTGTAAGCTATTGTAAAAGTCATAGGGCATATATTGTCACTGTAAGCTATTGTAAAAGTCATAGGGCATATATTGCCACTGCAAGCTATTGTAAAAGTCATAGAGCATATATTGCCACTGTAAGCTATTGTAAAAGTCATAGGGCATATATTGCCACTGTAAGCTATTGTAAAAGCCATTGGGCATATATTGTCACTGTAAGCTATTGTAAAAGTCATAGAGCATATATTGCCACTGTAAGCTATTGTAAAAGTCATAGAGCATATATTGCCACTGTAAGCTACATCTATTGTAAAAGTCATAGGGCATATATTGTCACTGTAAGCTATTGTAAAAGTCATAGGGCATATCTTGTCACTGTAAGCTATTGTAAAAGTCATAGGGCATATCTTGTCACTATAAGCTATTGTAAAAGTCATAGGGCATATATTGCCACTGTAAGCTATTGTAAAAGTCATAGGGCATATATTGTCACTGTTAGCTATTGTAAAAGTCATAGGGCATATATTGTCACTGTAAGCTATTGTAAAAGTCATAGGGCATATATTGTCACTGTAAGCTATTGTAAAAGCCATTGGGCATATATTGCCACTGAAAGCTATTGTAAGTCTAACTTTAAATCACTTCACTTCACCCATACTTTTATCTTTCTCCCTTTTTCACTTTTAACAATTTTATCTGGCACTGACTGCGTACCTGTCGATAATACGTGCAAGGGGAGTTAGACAGTATAGATAGATAGATAGATAGATGGATGGATGGATGGATGGATGGATGAATGGATGGATGGATGGATAGATGGATAGATAGATAGATAGATGGATGGATAGATGGATGGATGGATGGATGGATGGATGGATTGATGGATGGATGGATGGATGGATGGATGGATGGNATATTGTCACTGTAAGCTATTGTAAAAGCCATAGGGCATATATTGTCATTGTAAGGTATTGTAATAGTCTTTAGGTCGCCGTGGTGTTATGGATATGGTGTCTGCCTAGCGACTGGGAGGTCATGGTTTCGATACCCACTGTAGGAGCGTTCTTTAGATCTCCCCCAAAGACACCAAGTACTGATTCTTGGCTCAGGAAACGGACATGAGAGCGTTTCAAATAAGTAGTAAGTACTTTAAATGCAATCGAGCTAAAATAAATAGGTTTTAACTAAACTAAACTAAAAGTCATAGGGTATATATTATCACTTTCAGCTGTTGTAAAAACCAAAGAACAAACAATGTCACAGTTAACTGGTGCAAAATGCCACTACAACTGTTGTCATTTTACAAGACTTGGGACACATAATTTCAATGTATGCATATTCTTAAACCACAGAGCACATAATTGCACTGTCATATGTTGTAAAGGCCATCTGTTGCACCTAATTAAAAGTTATACTCCCAACTCTAAGTTGTTGATAAAGCATAAAATTGTTACCGTCAATGCGTTTTATCACCAACATTTTTAACGTTTACGTTTCAAAACAAATATCAATGAAATATAAAAAAAAGTATGCACACAATTTTACGAAGTAAAACAGAAGTTTTAACTTTGAGTTTTATTAGTGGACGTTAGCCGTAAGATTTTCGTGGTAATTTGTATGACGCAAGAAAATATCAAGACCGTTGAAAACGCGGGAAGTTGTAAATAAGGGGAAAAAAGTTTTGTGTTCATTGTTTTTTTTATTCGTAGAAAATGGTGCGCACGAAAGCAGACGCGGGTGGATCGTCAGGAGGCTCAAGGAAAGGTAAAACGATATCAGCTTAAAAATCTTACCCCCCTTTCAGCAACTGGCCTTACTCAATAATGTTTATTTTTTGGGGGACAACACTCCGTCACGTTGTCTTTTATATTTTGACTTACATTAAGAAGTAACTGTGTCAGAATGATATTGGTGAAAAGATTTAACAAAAGCGTGGTTTTGTGTCTTTAATGGTCGCTCAACAGGCAGTAGTAACAACAGTAGCAGGGCAACAGATAAGGTTCGTTTTATCGTTTTTACGATTTCATTTGTATTTGACAGAAAGCGAATTGAAATTCAAAATCAATCATACGAAAACGATTATGAAAATAAAAAACGAATTGAAATTGATTCTTCACAGGGCTTTTTTTCCCCTTTTTGGGAAGATAGCCCATGGCTTTGGAATTGGGAANACTTGCCCCTTTTTAGGCCTAGATTGAGCACTGATAAAGATCTATGTTTATGATCCAAAGTTGATTTAATTGGGGATACCATACTGTTCTGCCATAATCAACTTGAAATATATCTACTGATAAGGCACATTTCAACCCTCAAGCCCTTCCCAACATAAAATGCACTTTTTCACAAAATATGCTTAAAAAGTGTATTTTTCTGCATTTTGAACGAAAATTGTATTTATTCTGATCTTCTTACATAAATAAGTGTGCTTAAGTGCATTTTTTCTGCATTTTCATTTTCTTTAAGGGTATTTTTCTGTATTTGTTCATTTAAGAACTGCATTTTTGTTCAAACAATTTTTACAAAGTGTATCTTCTGTTGACAAAGTGTATCTTTGGTATCCGGACATAAGCCCCCCAGGACATAAGCCAATGAAAAAATGAACATTTGGACCCCAGTAGAAATGACAGGCCCCCCCAGTGCTCATTTTGCATCTGGACATTGGCCCCCCCCAGTGCTTATTTTAAAAGTGGACATTTGATCCCCCCAATGTATTGATTCTTTACGAGCCTTCTCTTTGGTGTAGGCGTACCCATCCTTCAGTAATTTCTCAGACCCTTTATTACTCTTAATAATTTCCATGATGAAATGTATCATTTGAAATGTGATATTTTCCTTATATACTACATTTAAGTTAATTATCACTCAAACTATGTAATTACAAAAATAATTGCCTTTAATTGTTATGAAATGTGTTCACTTTAATAATCCTTATTTGTACTAAATTATGATAATTATTATTGATAATCCTTTTGCTTGATTAATTACAGAACAATTAAAATTCTTTTAGATGTTTGTTGTACATAAGCTACTATGCATTACTGTTTTTTACCCACATATGTCTTTGATCTTTTTCTCACCATATTCATAAAAGGGCATAATTGGTGTCCTCTTTGATCCCTTTTACATACTAATTGTTGGGCCACTTTCTCAGCAAGGGCCTGATTAATTGGTGACCATGACTGTAGTGTTGAGCTAATTGATTATTGATTATCTGTATCTTTTTATACAAGAAGCACTTTTTTGATGAAGAGCATTTTTGTGTGCATATAAGTGTATAGTCTGATTTGCAAAAAATATGCTTATACAAGTGTATTTTTAGTCTTCATAAAAATAAGTGCAACTATAAAAGTCAGTATTTTTTGATCATTTGATTAAAAAAGAACACTATAGCAAATACCTTAAGTTAAAGGACAGATATTTAGTGTTTATTAGGAGGATTGTACTGAATTATTTTTTATCATCACATAATGTTAATGGTCTTATTTTCGCAATCTGTCTGTTCATAAAATATGTCAATCAGTAGAACAGCTTTTAAAAGGACAAGTACAACTAAATCAGGCTGTGGGTCACTAATTAAAAATATTGAAAGTGATAACAATATTTTCTTATACTGATATTGAACCCAAATAAAATTAATGTCTACCACATTGACTATTAACATACATTTAAAAAGGCAATTAAAATAATATTGAAAAGTTATCAGTGCTGTGTATTATTCCATAAATATGTTGGTGTTGAATTGTACCATATCAGTAAAATATCACAAGTTGAGTGTGCTGACACAGTATGGTATCAGATAAGAGATAAGCCCTACCATTTGCATATCAGACTTTGGATTGGTTACATTTATTGCACCGGAAGTTATCTTTTTGGAAACAACAACTTTTGATTGGTTACAGAACTTTTGAAAACAAGCGGGGTTTCAGCAATTGAATATGGAGCTAAATTTAATTGAGCAACATTAAGACTGATAATACACCGATTTACAGTTACGGAAGCGCTATTTTTAGATTTCGCAAGTACCCGGATGTTCGAGTAAAAAATCCCTCAAAAAAGTCGAACCGCCATTGTTAAAGACAACTGATGCGTACATTGTATTGTGTGTGATCAAAATAGCGTGTAATAATATAATTATAGATTCAAAATGGATGACCTGAGTGAAATGACGCTTAAGAGACTCAGAGTGTAGTCGATGCATGCACTTTAAGTGTTTTTATCGCACAGAATAGGAGCGTGAATGGAACATTCGACGAGCTTTCAGCAAGGTAAATTGTTAACCACACTTTAACACACTTTTCGGAATATTTCTGTTAACAAAGGTCAAATAAAGTTTGTGATAGTTTTGCTTATTATTATTATTATTTCTTTAACTAGCCATTTTATCGTTGCAACATAGCGCAATATTCACGAATACTTTCTAAAATCAGTACCACCATGCAAGGCTGCATGGGCTATTATGTTATTTTCGATGATGATCCGATCCATATTATATTTTGTTTTGATATAAAAGAAGTAATGAAAAACTTGAAAGGTGGATCATAAACCACATTTTTGTTTCCTGAATGAAAAGTTTATTTTTTTATTTTAAGAAAATTATATTGGTGCACAACTTGTCAGCGTTAGCGTTAAAAATGTTGATGGACTGAGCCAAAATAATTGTGGACTTGGTCCACCGGTTTAATGTGTAGATTGTTGCTTTATATGGTTTCCAATATCTTATTTTTCGCTTAACATTCATTTTTATAATTTCAGAGCGTTCTGTGTGTGGGAAGAAAACCTGCCTGTTAATGAGAAGGCCGAACAGGCAGAACAGCGTCTCCTGGACGAGTATAAACGGAAACTTGAAGTTGATGGTGAGGTTATTCCAGATCCATTCGCACTGTCATCGGGCTGGAAAGGGGAAAGCGCCGGAATGAGTTTATGGCCATCTGTGTATGTAACGGATATTGCCAAGTTTTTAATGTGCTCTTCACCCAATGAAGTGGTACATCGTTTGCTGAACAAGTACAAACAGGAGAAGCATACAGATACTTTAAAAAAGGATGGGTGAAGGAGGTCTACCTTCATACATTAAATGAATCTGGTGACAAATGTGTGCTGAAAAACAAAGTGACTCCATCAATGTCCATTAATAGCAAACAATATGATGTGTGACTAGTAGTCAGGAAAAACTCAACAGATCAACCTGGTGGTGAATTGTTGTCGGCTTATTGTAGCTGCACAGCCGGCATGCACGGTACATGCAATCATGTTGCTGGACTTTTATTCCGTGTAGAGCACGCGGTGAAATCAGGAGAAACTTCAACGACAGCTACAAGTAAATTGTCGCGATGGACTGTTCCAAAGGCAAAACCAACAAAGAAACCGGTGAAGGCATCCGAAATTGTGTGGCGAAAAGGACATTATGGTAAAAGTGCGACCGATTGGAATATGAGAAAAAGAAACTTGCAATTAAGAAACTGTTTACTCCCTTAAACAAGAAGCAAGTTTCTTTTGTTCAGGACCCAAACAAGTTGAGGAGTGACCTATACAGTGTACTGAAAGATGACATTGGTGACTCGTGCTTTGCGCAGATGTTTGAGAAGAAAAAAGTTACTGTACCGACAATATCACTTCCACTGGCTTTGATTGAACGTGCAGACAGTACGAAATCAAGTGGTGACAGCATCACACCCGAGCTTTATTTAACAAAATTAGCTATGACAGAAGAGGAGCGTGATAGTATTAGTCATGCAACAGTAGATCAGTCCCACTCTGAGACATGGAAAAGCCAAAGGAAAGGCAGGTTGACTGCCAGTTTATTTCACAGAGTGAGCAGTCGAGTGAAAACTCTTAAACAAAATGAAGCTGAAGACCCAACAGCGCTTGTCAGTACCATCATGGGTGAAACAGATGTAAGACCAACAAAGGCAATGAAACATGGGCTATCGCTTGATTCTGAAGCGAAACGATGCTACATAAAAATTGCAAAGAAAAAGTACCTGAAATTGAAAACCAAGGAGTCGGGTCTTTCAGTGTACATTAAGAAGCCTTACATAGCTGCAAGTGCTGACCTTGAAGTTGAGTGCCAGTACTGTGGGCAAGGAATTTGCGAGATTAAATGCCCAGACCGCATTAAAGACCAAGTGCCGACTGTAGAAAACGTGAAGTCTGTGAGCGAACATGACGGACAATTAGTGGTGGATAAAACACACCCATACTTTTACCAAATGCAAGGTCAGATGAAAATGCTTGGTAGACATTACTGTGATTTGTTTGTGTACACAGTCCATGGAAGTTTAGTTACCAGGGTTGTTTTTGAATCTGAATTCTGCGATGACCTTAAAGAAAAACTGACTTGGTTTTGGATAAGGTTTGTACTGCCATACCTGATTGGCGACAACCATGCAGTCAAAGAAAATGTGAAGGAAGCAAGGACACCAACAAAGAACCCAACATTGGACCAGCAAACTGCCCGTCGAGCTCTGATGCCTGTCACATTGCCAAATGCAAGCCATGCAGTCAAAGAAAATGTGAAGGAAGCAAGGACACCAACAAAGAACCCAACATTGGACAAGCAAACTGCCCGTCGAGCTCTGCTGCCTGTCACATTGCCAAATGCAAGCACAAAACCCATCCCACCAAAAAAGCGGAAGAAGCTAGCAGCAAAATTGCCGATGTATTTGTGCGGCTACTGTAGACTCGATTGTGTTGATGCACCCCAATCAGAGGCAGATCAATCTGTAAAATGCGACTTTTTTTCTGTGTGGTGTCACTATGTGTGTGCAGGTGTCACAAATGAAGGCTTGAAAACAGTCGACAAGTGACCGTGTGGCAGATGTGCACGTTTCTTGAACTGAACAATTTGTCAGGAATGTACAAAAATACCAATTAAATAAATTATTTTACATCAGTCAAGATTATCATATTAATAGATCTTCATGTTCTTTTCATTATTCAATTGGTATTAAGTTTATTACTGAATTTTTTGATAGAATTTGCAACCTATTCTTAAATATGTTTATTTGAATTTTAAATTTGGTACTCTGATTAAATGATCGATATGGAAGAAATGACTAGGAATGATTAAATGATGGACATGAAAAAAATGACTAGGAATAAGTCTCTAAGTGTAGCTGATTACTTGTTATTGTACTGTTATCATATGTCGTGTTCTGAGAAAACTGGGCATAATGCATGCGCGTAAAATGTCGTCCCAGATACGCACATGTATTTCCGCCTTAATTGGATTTTTGCTAAGAAGAGACTTCATTTAAACGAAAAATTACATAAAAGCGGAAGTTGTCGTCCCTGATTAGCCTGTGCGGACTGCACAGGCTAATCTAGGATGATAATTTACGGACATGCATTTTGCCCAGTTTTCTCAGAACGCGACATATTTCAAACTTAAAACTAAAATATAAAATTACATGTTCTTTCTATTTTGTGTTACCTTGTTTTTTTATTTGAATAATACAGAGTACTAATTTATTTCTCTAAGTAAAAGGTTCCACTGACATGTACCCTTGCAATAATATTTGACCTCAAACTCTGACCTTGACCTTTGTCACAGCTACACAGTCCTTGCGCATAACACATGGTCACATGAAAACACTGGATGACAAAGTAACTCACCAGAAAAGAAAATTACCTACATGTATATTTGACCTTTGACCTAAAACTGTAACCTTGAACTTTGTCATAGCCACACAGTTCATGTGCATGACACATGCTGTCTTACATTAACACGACAAAATCATTCAGTCAATACATTTTAATGACAAGAAAACATCTTTAAATATATTGCCAATAAATATTTACAGACAGTACACACAATTTGTTTACTCGTGTCAATAACAGAATGGAACATAACAACTTAATAACACATGTATTCCATTGATTTTTGCAGCAATTACAGAATATGTCTAATTAAGGTGTCATTACCACATAACTACTTGAAATAACAATAGTCAGTATTGTATGCAAATGCTCACAATTTGTAAATTGGTCCCCTAAGGTTGCTTAGGGCCGCACACACCCCAATTATTTCATCAATGTGTGAACAAAAAGAAATCTAAATTTCATTGGATAAAAGTCTTCAGTCTTCTAATTACTTGCTCAATCAGTATTCGTTTGTTTGCAATTCGTGTTGTTTTTTCAACACAAGCAGTACTCATCTGTGACTGTCCTCTTTTACCAGAAGGTACATATAAACGTATGTAGCGGTTTTCATCGCGAATGTTGAAGCCTTTATCCGCCATGACCATGCAGTTGCCTGACTATTGTAATGGCTTTATCTGTTGGTCTTCCTAGATACACAGGTGAGACATATATGATACAACTATTGGGAGCACAGGCTACAAGGAATTTCAATGTGTTGTCGTGCTTGAAATCGCTCCATGTTTGCGTTTGTAAGAATAGATCCTTTGGCGTTTCAAGAAACAGTTCTGTGCAATCGATTAGCGAATGTAAATCTTGTAACACTCGGAAACGCTGAGGTTTTGTAGCTATTAAAGCATCTTGCTCAGGGTTGTAAACCAATGATAGAAGAACCAAGTTTGATGCACGAAGCCTTGCAAAAAATATCCGTGAGTATAATGCCTCGGATATACTTAAACGTTTTTCCAAGTCCTTGTTTAAAATCCCAGGTCTAAGTTTCATTAACATCAAGAGAAATTCACTTTTTGAACTTAGTTTCCGTTCAGGTCTAGATCGAGTCTTTTCAAAAAATCTCCTTACATTTTTGACAACAGAAACAACACCGCCTATTTACTAAAGGTGATATAACCTTATGAAATTTGCTGAATATGCTCCATTTTTAATACCAGTGTAGAAATTCACAACATCATCTGTTTGCAGTATTTTCTCTGATAGATTCCCTTTCAACATCCTATTTTCACGTTTTAAATTTTCATTTTCCTCTGTTAGTTTTGTAATGATCTGGCATTTTTCATTAACCGTGAGAAGAAGCCCTAAAATCATGGACAACAAAGTGAAAATCCAAGGAACTGTTCTTAGAGGCTGGGGTAGCATGTCCACATCTGGATCTGGAATTTCAATTGTGACGAGATCTGAATCACTACTGGTAGAAACTCGAGTTGCTTCTCCCAATAACCGCCTCTTTTGTCGGATGGGTTTCAAGGAAGTTTCTTCAAACAACGACATTCTGCTGACACGCTTATCCGTTCGATTGTATCCCAAATGCAATGATGGATATGGGTTCTGGAGGGTCGGCTTGCCTAGGACAAAGTGTTTTGAACATATCCGACTGTCCTTGGAGGGTGACCAAAGCTTGGTACCATCACGTCGACCCACCAACTGTTTCCATTTTTCTCTCTCATTCAGCTTCTTAAACTTGGTTGGGAATGGGAACAGCCTGAAATAATGACAGTTTCTTCAAACAACGACATTCTGCTGACACGCTTATCCGTTCCATTGTATCCCAAATGCAATGATGGATATGGGTTCTGGAGGGTCGGCTTGCCTTCGACAAAGTGTTTTGAACATATCCGACTGTCCTTGGAGGGTGACCAAAGCTTGGTACCATCACGTCGACCCAGCAACTGTTTCCATTTTTCTCTCTCATTCAACTTCTTAAACTTGGTTGGGAATGGGAACAGCCTGAAATAATGACAGCAACTTCTTGAATCACCCGCAGGGTTTAAAGTTCTTCATATAATATGTCAGCTAGCATATGCAAACTAATTTTGGGGATATTGTTCACAAAGTTACCTATAGTTAAATGAACACTTAATGCATTTGATGAAACTATATATAACATAAAGTATAATCTGCTCATTTATTAAAGGTTGACAAGTTTAAGTGATTATAAAATGCATGCTACCGGTACACTAACAGTTACCTGAATCAGTCTAGTAATATCATTATTTAATTATTTTATGCGATTTTTATCATAATGACTTGGTGAAACATTGTAAGAAATTTAAAACATTCATAATATTCGTTTGATTCGATATCTGCTCTGTAACTTGTGTAAGCTGTTGTCAAACGTCGAGCACTTCGTTTTGTGTTATATTTCTGATGATTATGGTCATAACATTAAATTGTTTACATAAATGGAGGTTCACATTTACAAAGCTGCTCTTTATGAAGACATCCACAATTTTCGCACAGTTGAGATTTCCGTTTAGTCAGCCAGTACGCGCTGTTTGAGCATTTGTTTACAGCACATGTGAACGCCATTTTGTTTTCATTGTATTTTTTTTACTCGAAATTCAAGCCGGGTAACTTTGATCGATAATCTGCCCGCACATGCGCAGACGTGTAACTGTTAATCGGTGTACTGTAGTGTAAAATGTCTTGAAGTACTGTCAGCATGAAGTATTGTGTAATGAAAACAATGTGTTTTTTTACTACAATGTGGAAATCAACAATACGTTGGTTGGAAAGAAGGTTTAACTGCCTGTTTTTTTTGTAATACCGAAGAACAGTTTTAACAGGTTTGTATTACCATTTCTTCATCCCTTTTTTATTTAGTTTATTGAATTAATTTTGGTCATTATCATATTTATGTATTGTCACTGGGAAATGTAAATGGATTAGTTAATGTTTTGCAATTTAAAGGAAAAACAACACAATTTGTAGCAAAAATAGATAAACATTCACATGAAAAAGTGTAAATGTTGTGTACAGTGAATTATTATGGTTGTGTTTCATGGTTATTGTCATCTTAAATTTTATTTATAGGTATTTCTGGTTATTACTGAACAGATTCTTTCCCTCATATATAATGAGAACTTATATATTTTAATTATGAAGGTTAAACTCTTGCCCCGAGGCAAAATATACATTGATGGGAAGATCCTTTGGAAAAAATGTGCATCATCGCCTGCCAAAAAAGGGGCATACTACCTGATATATGGACTTTTAAACCTGGTTTTTACCCTGCACGAGCTGGCCAACTTGAGTGGAACAAGAGTGGGCAAACCTCGCCCTGTCCTTGACCAAGAAAGCTGGATTTGTTGAGAGTTAAAACTATACAGGTTATTGCATTTAAAAGGCGCCACACTTCCGACCAGTACATACAGCCAAATGAGATCACACATCTTGGTACATTTTCAAACTGTATTTTCTACCAAACGCAATTTCTTTTAATAATTGAATAATTGCATTAATAGTGTTAAGTAACATGTGATCACGGGATTAATATTGCAAAAATAAACAAACAACAAGGCTTGTCACCGAAGGATGACATATGCCCCCTTTTTCCACATTTTTCGAAACCTAAACGCAAAACCTAAACGCAAAGTGTGACGGAATTTCAGACGGACAGATGGACAGACAGACGGACAGTGCGATCACTATATGCCACCCTACCGGGGGCATAAAAACAACAAGCAAATAACTTAAATTTATTATTATTAGAGCAACACGATTACTATAACAGCAATATTTCATAGATAAGTGGAACGAAAACATAACCAATTAACATGTTTGAAGAATGCCTTGCCCTTTTGAAAGTGTTTTGGTATTAATCCTTTGCAGATCAACTGGCGTTAGAGATGCTCAAGAGGAGAAGGACACAAGCAGCATCAGTGGTACATGTCGCTCCAGCCCCTGCTTTCCAGGTCTCTCCACCAGCTGCTTTCCAGGTCCCTTCACACACTGCCGTCCAGATCCCTCCACCTGCCAAGATCAGGTCTAGGTCCCTGCACTGGCTGCCATCCAGGTCCCCCAGCGGTCAGGGTCTCTCCAGTGGCTGCTGTGCAGGTCCCGCCACGGTATGCGGTCAAGGTCCCCTCCATACGCTGAAGTCCAGGTTCCTCCTTCCGCTGCGGTTCAGGTACCTCCACATCGGTTAACCTTTTGCTTTAAAATCTTCCATAAATGTCTATTATTGTGTAATGTAGTGTAAAATAATCTGTTCTTATTATTTTGCGGTGTACCATTTTTGTCATATAAACATAATTTTCGTACACATTGTGTTTTTTTTCCTTTAAACAACATGAGGCTTATAATGAACTGTTTTAATTGCTTCACAAATGCCATTTTTGTCAAGAACATATCAGTACAATTTTTTTTCACACTGCAAAATCCCACAAAAGGCTCACATAAAACCTACCTTCTTAAAAAAAACTCACTAAACACTATTAAAATCCACAAAAAACCAAATTACCCAAACCAACAAATTGCTTATGTTTTCTTCACAGATAAAAAACTGTTAATAACTAGGTTTTTTAGCGAGTTAAAAGCATGTTTTCACTGTGAAAAAAACTAAGAAAGGCTTGCTTGTAGCTCACTTTTCTCTCACTTAAAAACCGTGTTTAACCTGCTTATAGCTCACATAAAAACACACTTTTTACCCACTTAAAACCAACTCCACAGACAGAAGTTGGTCTTAGCATGTTTTAAAAACCTAAAAAACCTAAAAAAAACAACTTGTAGAAAATCATACTCACTTTAAACCCACTTAAGATGGTTAAAAAACACTATGTTGGTACTAAGCGAGTTAATCCAAGATTTAACTCAGAAAATACCAAGTCGATAAGCTAAAAAACCCAGTCGGTAAGCTAAAAAACCCAGTCGGTAACCTAAAAGCGTGTCTGAAAAACTCGCTTTTAGCACTGTGCTAATACCGCAGCGTTAAACGTGGCTGATGAAAACTCACTTTAAGCCCACCTAAGATGGTTAAAAAACCCACTATGTTGGCTGTAAGCGAGTTAAACCAAGATAAAACCAAGTCGGTAAGCAAAAAGCGTGTTTAAAAGACTCGCTTTTAGCTCGGTGCCAATACCGCAGGGTTAAACCCAGTTTAAAACTGGGTTATAACCGGATTTTGCTCACTTTTTTGACAAGGGATATACGACGCAAACAAGTGTAAATCGCAATTCTTTCTTTCATGCCGATTTATACATCGTTGCCCGCGGATACGAACCGGCAGTTCCAACAAATCATGTGGACGTTTGCCATTGTCGAAGGCGGATTTCCTCAGAAAAAATGCCGGACTTTTGAAGGACACACGATTAGATATAGTCCAATGCAATAAGTTTTTTTTCTTTATGAACCTTTGTCGCATTTATGAGCATGTACGTTACTACTGCTAAATGATAAGCATTCTATGTTTCATAAAGACTGCACACTCGGAACTGTTATTAACTTCGTGTAATTTCGCCTTATGTAGTAATTTAACGTCACACCGAACATTTGCAGAGTTTGAGCGAAATTACGATCAAAATAAAAACAAGATGTTGATCCAGTACGCGAGAGTGTACAACAAGAGCCTTTTGGTGTATATGTAGAGGGTTCGCTTTGATGATCGAATTCCGAGATCTGCATTTTTTTATTCGGTATTTTTCTTATACTTTAGACTATTCCTCACAGTAAAGTACTGTTAATATATGGATTATAAATAAATAATATTAAAAATACGATAAAACAACCAATTGGAGCTTGTGTACTTACATAAATCATTTCCCGAATATGCAGAGGGACACAACTGCTTTATAACAATGATTGTTAACTGACACATGTGTGCAAAAAAGTATTTCCTGTCCAGCGTAAAGTTTACAAAATAATTCAAAAAGACATTGTCTGCAGTGTCTTGTTAAGGCAATATTGATAATGTCTGAACCTATTATCTCAAGCAGTCGTGCCCAAAAATTTGATATGGACTTAAAGTAATTTATTTATCAAATTATGTTTTCCATCATGTTTGGCCATTTACTTACAAATAATCGATTCATACTTTCATCGAGAGATTTTTTTACCTGCAGATTTAACATGTAGATCGCGGAAATTTGTTTGAAAGAAAAGGGGTCGTAAATGAAATACAGCGATAATAGCCGACCCGCAATAATACCGACTTAGAGTATTTGTAATGTAGTTAAGACAATCAAATACATTGTAAACATTGGAACAGTCTAATTACAATACTATTTAAACATATTCTGGCACGTTTAAAGAACATTAGCCAGTATAGTCGTAATAATCGCGAACATTTTCAGAATATCATTAGTAATTGGAGTGCAACTGACGTCAGGCTGCCATGAAACATAATTACATGTCAAGACTGTGTCAAATCAGCACACGATATTAGTGGGCACTATTTTGTTTTCCGAAACAGACACAATTCTGTTTACACAAAAAGCGCCACAAAATAACACACGTTTGCCAGTATTCGTAAACATGTGCATGTTTTTGAGTCATAGTTCAAATTGATCAGAAGATCGTGTATGTATTTGAATAAAGCTTCGCTAGGAGGAAGTCATACTACGTGTCTCAGTCGGATTAATTTTTATACAACGAACCAAAATCGTGTGTTGATCTTAAAACTTGTTTTAACTGAGGAGAATTATACGTCGTTTAGGCGATTAGCCAACATTTCATGATGCCATTTAAAGCCAAAGAATAACGACAAGGCTAATAGCGGATGTCATTTCGACGAATATTTCAGAATAATGCAGACGAGAAAATACGTGGAGGAATCGAGAGATACCGCATAAGAAACTTTCCAATGAATGACTTATACAATTTTTTAATGTTTAATTTCGGTACATAAAGCTCAAATGTTTCAGTATACTACATATGTATGGGATGTTTAACAAATTGCTATCGAATATTATGGGTTTTATAAGTGAGCTTTTAAAGAGATTGCACTTTATAGTAAAACCTTCCTTCCACACTGTTATTGCATTTTGTTATATAGTATGTACTGCAGATGTTTTATCATCTTTGAACACTACGTTTTAGTTGATTACATTGAAGTGTAGGTCTATCCAAAATGTGTTATGTGAAATGATGGAAACTGCGTTGTATGTGAAGTTCCGAGAGTTGAGTATGCGATGGTCTGGAATAAGAGCTTGCGTATTTCCGAGCTTTTTCTTCATGCATTTCCGAGATTTGTGTTGGTGGAGTTCCGAGATTTGTGTATTTTTGCCACATTGGCGACCATTTCAAAAACATTATATAAATTGTATGACAACATTTACTATTGCTATTTCTAATTTGTTGAACAATCATGATTCGAAAATTAAGAATACGATGAACGATTTGTTTCGCGAAAATAAAATGTGATTAACTGTCTATGTTATTATTCTAAGATATATTTTGGAACTTAAATCACTTAAAATCACAATTATGTCCATTAATTGCATTCTTTTTTTTACCGTTTCACGATTTTCCAAAAATGTATAAAGCCGCATTGAGTAAATGACATCAAATCGCTATACTAATTTTAACTGAGAATGTGTGTGACTAGTTTTAAAGCTTCCAGAGGATTATTACTTCATCATACGAAATATAAAATTCAGTAAAAAGCATCCCTAACAAATTAAAGCAAGTCCGTTTGCCCTGAAGAGACGCGTTTGTTTTGAGACCAAAAGAAAAGGAAAACAACGCAGTTCGCATAAGTAAAGAAATACACCATGTTTACTTTAAATAAACATAATAATTTCACTTTCCAATAAACTTTACTCTAATCACTACATGTCCTGATATAATCGCATCTTCTAATTACAATTATACAGGATATAAATTGATGATTACACTTATTTTCTTCTCATCATTTTATCCCGGGCTACTAGACGTCCAGGAACGAACTCCATAATAAATTACTTAGTAAAGTAGGAAACATGTCTCTGTAACAATGCCTAACTCAGACCTCCACTATATAACAACATGCTTGTCAAGGCATGATCAACACACGATTTTGGTTCGTTGTATAAAACTAAATACGAACATAACATGAGCCGCAAACATTTCAACTATAATATCCATAACACGTATAATAATAAATATATTACACAAATATTGGATTTGAATGCTAGTCGGTATCACGACTGGAAATTACCACAATTTACCCTAATTTACTGACCACGTCACCATATCCGATAATGTATACGAAATGACCAATCAAAGCTTGTCTGGTCAGGAGCAGGCGATTGTTATACCGCCATATTGGCTCGACTTCATTTACACAGCTCGTCAAACGCAGTTTCAGCTTTCGGAGTTGGCCGGTCATGCGATACGGCGTAAGCCTGTTAGAAGCAAATAAAGTTAAACCGGCTTATTTCAACATGGCAGATTGGTGGTAGGTGCATACGCCGCTCGCCGGTCGTTTCGCGAGAACAAAATTACGTTTATATCCGCTGTAAATGTCAATTCCGCAAATATACGTGTATTATAAATGATATTTGGAGACCATTGAGCAAACATTACTAGAGTAATATGTGATTTTGTAAGCGGTTGTTTTTGTGAAAACCACATGATATTGCTATCGTTATATTTGGTGTGATATATGGGATGAGAAATTCAAACATCTCTTTACAAAATCATTTTTTTTATTTTGCTTTTAAAAACTAAAGACATTCATAAAATATCTCTGACAAATATCTCCTGAAGACATGAAGTAAAGCAGTGAAACGTAAATATTACTTTCCGAGTATGTTGTTTAATTATTGAACATGTAGAGAGATATTCTCTACGACTGTGACGTTTTAAGTATCATAACCTAGCATTAACCACCTAAATGGACGATTAGTGTTATGCAAAATGAAAATACAATAATTGGAAGCTACCATAAGTTTACTTGAACGTTAAAACATGTTAAATTTGGTGGCCTGCCAAAATAAATATAAATGATACTTTAAGTGCATGTGAACGCATTTACATGTTGTTTTACCGAAAACAATCATCTCGAGCGTATTCTGGGTACGTTGAGATTTGTATAACACAAAGCTACCTTTTCACCAGGGGCGTAGCTGGGCTGATTTNTTTCAACATCCTATTTTCACGTTTCAAATTTTCATTTTCCTCTGTTAGTTTTGTTATGATCTGGCATTTTTCATTAACCGTGAGAAAAAGCCCTAAAATCATGGACAACAAAGAGAAAATCCAAGGAACTGTTCTTAGGGGCTGGGGTAGCATGTCTACATCTGGATCGGGAATTTAAATTGTGATCTGAATCACTACTGGTAGAAACTCGAGTTGCTTCTTCCAATAACCGCCTCTTCTTTCGGATGGGTTTCAAGAAAGTTTCTTCAAACAACGACATTCTGCTGACACGCTTATCCGCACCACTGTATCCCAAATGCAATGATGAATATGGGTTCTGGAGGGTCGGCTTGCCTTCAACAAAGTGTTTTGAACATATCCGACTGTCCTTAGAGGGTGACCAAAGCTTGGTACCATCACGTCGACCCACCAACTGTTTCCATTTTTCTCTCTCATTCAGCTTCTTAAACTTGGTTGGGAATGGGAACAGCCTGAAATAATGACAGAAACTTCTTGAATCACATGCAGGGTTTAAAGGTCTTCATATAGATATAATATGTCAGCTAGCATATGAAAACTAATTTTGGGGATATTTTTCAGGAAGTTACATATAGTTAAATGAACACTTAATGCATTTGATGAAACTATATATAACATGTAGTATAATCTGCTCATTTATTAAAGTTTGACAAGTTAAAGTGATTATAAAATTCATGCTTTTATAATTCATATAGCCATTAGTCTTACACCTACCGGTTCACTAACAGTTAACTGCATCAGTCTAGTAATATCATTATTTAATTATTTAATNACAATAAATAACATATAGTATAATCTGCTCATTTATTAAAGTTTGACAAGTTAAAGTGATTATAAAATGCATGCTTACATATAATTTATATAGCCATTAGTCTTAGTCTGACACCTACCGGTACACTAACATTTAACTGCCATCAGTCTAGTAATATCATTATTTAAATATTTAATGCGGTTTTTATCATAATGACTTGGTGAAACATTGTAAGAAATTAAAAACATGAATAATGTTCGTTTGATTCGATCTCTGCTCTGTAACTTGTGTAAGCTGTTGTNAGCCGTTATTCGGCTATAAAATCGGGCCAAAAAAAAACCATGAGGAAGGAATAACGGAACTTCAAACTGGCAACTATATGCTCCCCATATATATATATGGGGAGCATAAAAAGGTTCGGTCGGGTAACCGAAAACAAGACTTATTTTTTTTAGGCCTTAGTACTTTTTACTACACTGAAAAAAGCAAATCTTATGGTAATTTTTGTTTTAAGGAAGTCAGTTATTCGCAAAAATCCAGTTAAGGCGAAAGTATCCTTCCTGATTAGCCTTTGCGGACTTTACAGGCTAATCTGGGAGGACACTTTATGCATTACATTTGTTTTTCCAGGACAAGGATCATATATTTTCAAGTTTGTCGCTATGTTTTAGCCATGGGAGGCAATGCTCCAAGGAAGGCATTCAGTGGTGCAAGTTCTAGTTCTTCGGCAGAGTCACCCTCAGGTACAGTTTTAAGTGATCAAGTACCATGTAGAATCAACAGGGATAGAAATGAACTTTTTATGGTAGGTTGCCTGCCCGGTGTATCTCTAGTACTTTGGTAGCCGGGCAAATCAATAAACAGCCCAGAACCAAGCACAGGTCATAATTGTCTCATACTTAATTATAACAAAACAAAATCAGACAATATTATAAAATTGCTGTCATTAGTCGGAACATTATGCCCTTGTATGAGCCTGAATCTTTGTGATTCTTTGAAATAAACTGATGAACTGCTGGGAAAATTGTTTGAAGCTATTTTTTTTAAGCTCGTTGCCCTGACGACTGCCAAATTTTGAAATTGACTTAAATGATCAATATAAATACATGTATAACTTTTCAGAATTTTTCCTACTTCTTTTGAATTAATATACAGAATTATGTAAAAGGTTCCCATAGTCTCGAAACATTGGTTATTTTACTGTTGGCATACACAAGAATACTTTTTTGCTAAGTTAATTGTTTTTATCAAAATTGTGCTTAGTTTGGGATTTAAAAATTTTTAAGAATATTCATATTGCAGAAAAAGGTGGTTACCAATTACAAATTTCTTCAGACAAATTCAATGAGTCATAATAATCTCTTTGTTTTCAAACTGTATGTAGTTTGCTCAAATACCTGACAGGTAAAGGTGCAGGGAAGTATGCAGGTGGTAATCCCGCATGTCCACGACCTACGCCAGATTGGCAGAAAGGCATTGGCTCATTTCTGGCATCACCCGGCAAGTCAAAAACTGATAAGGAGAACTCTGAACCCAACACAGACGACGTAGAAATCATGGAAACAAGTAGCGCAGGGTATGAGGAAGAATGTTTTGTGCCAGCATCTTCTGATGCTGGAAGGCATTTGTGTCGTGTTCTGAGAAACCTGGGCTTAATGCATGTCCGCACAGGCTAATCAGGGACGACACTTTCCGCCTAAACTGGATTTTCGCTAAGAGACATCATTTAAACGAAAATTCAATAAAAGCGGACATTTTCGTCCCTGATTAGCCTGTGCGGACTGCACAGGCTAATCTGTGATGACAATTTACGCACAAGCATTATGCCCAGTTTTCTCAGAACACGACACATATATTAATTTGCCCGTCTGTCCATACGACATGTTTCATTAAACATCAATAATGCAACCTACAAAGCTTTAATACATGCGTGGATGTTGTCTTTCAACACTCAACACACCCATATCACCTGACCTCATTTTAACATTGACCTACGTATGCACTAAGACTTTTTCTAATAGTCTAATAAATCAATACAGAAAAGGCTTCCACCCAGTGAATCTGCATTTATTGAACGCAGCATCTTGTTTATCAAATAATAACTTATTTTACCCCCTTTTTGAACAAAGTTAAATATGGTGGGAACGCCTGATTCCAAAGGCTGACAGTCTTTATCCGCATATTATTTTGTCAGATTGATTTTCAAATAACTTGGCAGAAGTGGTAAGCATGATCGGAGAGAATCAGTGTCATGCACAAGACACATGGACCTACATGTGTCATGTTCTGAGAAAACTGGGCATAATGCTTGTGCGTAAATTGTCATCCCAGATTAGCCTGTGCAGTCCGCATAGGCTAATCAGGGATGACAATTTCCGCTTCTATGGAATTTTTGTTTAAATGATGTCTCTTTTTAGCGAAAATCCAGTTTAGGCGGAAAGTGTCGTCCCGGATTAGCCTGTGCCGACTGCACTGGCTAATCTGGGATGACAATTTACGCACAAGCATTATGCCCAGTTTTCTCAGAACACGACACACATGTGTAGTTGAAGGTCACAATTAAAGGTGATAACCAAGAACTTTCCCTCAAGCACTGAACTATAAGTCTAGCATGGATAGATTTTCAACCAGCTTGGTAGAAGTGATAATTACGATGAGACAAGGTGTTGCACACAAAAAGAGCCCCTAGGTTTAATGTCAAGGTTACATGTCAAGGTCAAAGATAAGATATTGATGCTTAAATCTTTCAGAGCAAATCTTTGTCCATAACTAAAACAGAGAAATTATACTTTGTAATTCAGAATAGCAAATTCTTCTGCTATATTGTTTCAGCCAACTTATTTGTTGGTTCCAGATGGTCAGACTTACTAGTCTATACAGTCACACTCTGTAAATTGTTCCTTTTGACAATATAAATAGAGAGAATTATTTGCCAAAGTCTATCACTTGTGAAGTTGTGTATCAAACTTATGACTAGCGTCAATTATTTATATATTTCAGTTCCAGCAAAGATGTAGCTGTCAATTATTTATATATTTCAGTTCCAGCAAAGATGTCGCTGCAGGATCAAGCAAAGATGATGACAATTGATAGAAAGTGTAGGACTGGAACTTTATTAATAGTATATATGTGCTTGGCAAAAGATAGGGTATATAATTATATTGATTATTATATGGAATATGACTCTTCATATTAAGGAGGTGAAGCAATCATTAATTGTGTTGTATTTAACCCTTTGAGCGCTGGAACCGGATTTTGAAGGCCTTTGCAAACAGTTTGGATCCAGATGAGACGCCACAGAACGTGGCGTCTCATCAGGATCCAAACTGTTTGCTATTCTGATAGTATTCTTTGAAAAAATTTAAAGAAAATGCTTATTTTAGAAATTTAGCAGACAACATTTTAGCAGACAACAAATTTCCCAGCATGCAAAGGGTTAATTGTATGGACTTTCATATATTGATGAATTGGTATGGTGTATTTTACATTCAGTTTCCTAACAAATATTTGTGATTTGAATGAGACACTACTAGTTTGTTTAGTTACTTACATTTATTTCGTTAAGAAATATTTTATTGGAAGTATATCATTAGACAATTGCAGCTGATGACTGTAGAAATTGCGATTTTAAAATTACAACACAATGTATAAGCATTCTAATTTGATTTGTCGTTTTTCATCTAAATGTCAACCAAAACACACCTTACGTTACACACACATTTGCGTTTTCGTTTTCTTGTGTGGTGAGTTTGATATCTATGTTTGTCATGCGCTGCTGTTGCTTATAATTATAATAGTGCTCATTTCAATTAATCACATAGAAATATTTTTGATAGAATTGTGAATATGTTTTCGTAAACATTGCTCACTTGTTCATTCCTTTACACCAAATCATGCCATTAATTTTCATTTAAGGTTGTTTTCATCAATTCACAATGTCCCTAACCCTTTGAGCGCTGGAACCGGATTTTGAAGGCCTTTGCAAACAGTTTGGATCCAGATGAGACGCCACAAAAAGTGGCGTCTCATCAGGATCCAAACTGTTTGCTATTCTGATAGTGGTCTTAGACAAAAAAAATCGAAGAAAATGCAAATTTTAGAAATTCAGCAGATGACATTTTAGCAGACGACAAATTTCCCAGCATGCAAAGGGTTAAGATTTGTAATAGATTTTTGTACTAATTTCTTTTAGCCTATAAATGAATTGGGAGCAGAGTAAAAGGACTAGTGTGAAAATGTTTTTATTTAGTTGTGTACACATTGTTTTTTCCCTGAAAATAAATATAGGGCAGTGCTCCAGGGCTAGAGGGGTTAATCTTCCACTAAGTTTTTTTTTCTTGAGCATTCATTTATCATTGGAACATTTAACTGTTTAACTGGGTGCATTTACATTAAATGTACTTGTTTTTTTTAATTAATCAAGATGGGTTTTGAATTTCATGTTGTCTTAGAAATATTTCAGATTTAACATTTGAACATGTACTCTATTAACTACACATATTCAATGTGTTTCGGGTTTGATAGGTTATTTAAAATATTTCATGTTTTAAATGCTTTTTGTATAACTGTTCACAGGATATTTATCGTATCATTTACCTGTTCTTACTTTAAATGCTTGAATATTAAGGACACATTCATATTTCTTTGAAAATCATAGCTGTGTATTCGAATAGCAGCAAGAGTGAACAAAACGTTGAAGACGGTCTCATTATTTTAGTGAGAGAACATCAATGTGACTTGAACTGTTTATACTTTGTCAACTGTACCCTGTGTATTCTGTGTCTATAATTATGAATAATGAAATAAAATTGTAAAATTATTCTACTTGTCCTATTGTCGATGTTGTCATGTATGATGTGTAAATAAAGATCCGTGTATTAACCCTTTGAGCGCTGGAACCGGATTTTGAAGGCCTTTGCAAACAGTTTGGATCCAGATGAGACGCCACAGAACGTGGCGTCTCATCAGGATCCAAACTGTTTGCTATTCTGATAGTATTCTTTGAT
>VMBQ01001378.1:222414-246604 GCA_007657795.1 Dreissena rostriformis
TTTTTTTTTTTTTGTGGGGGGGGGGGGGGGGGGGTAGGTCATTTTCGTCCCCTGAGGTGTGACTGATATCACACCCCTGTAAAGAGGTAGGCAATACGAAATCCACTGTCCGGCCTTACGTTCGTTCGTCTCTTGCGTGTGTGCATCCGTCCGATCCTTATTTAGCTTCCTCAGACAGGAACGTCCATTTATTGGTAAATGTCATAAAGCCTGGCGCTTCTTATGAATGAAGTCGGCGTGTCTACGTAACTTGTGTCCCAAATATGAAGATCACATTGGTCAATTAAGGTCATAATACATCGTGTCTGCATTGGAACGTTATTATTTTACCTGCTAAATTTTAAGTTAATTGCCACTTAACTGTATGGAGACTACATGACGCACGCAGCATGTTTCCATGGTTAAACCATCAAGGTCACGTATACAATTAGCGTGTACATCATACCACCGTTACGTAGCAATGGTGGATCTACTGGAATCGCCTTGGACGTCAGTGCGTAGACCACAACTTGTCCTAAGGCGTTCTCAACGCACGCGCTTCAACGTACAATATTCTTACTTTCAGAAATCTTCCTCATATGAAGTTAAGCATTTGCGATTGCAATAGCTTGAAAGATGGTTTAGTACATTGTATGTGAGAGCATATAACGACAACTCTGCCGGGAGATTGGTGCGATTGAAGTCGTTGTTCATTAACGCCACAAATTTTCGCCCCCTTTCAACAAAAACGTTAAATGATTAGCCATATGCACAGTTACATGTTACAAAACACAAGGTCAACAGTTGTTATATTCGGTTTACAATGTTATACAGTAGTCATGTAATTTTTTTCTCTAAAATAATGCCTGATAGGCAAAAAACTGGATATGCTCATCGGGGTCTCGAGGTTAAAATACGTCTAGAGCACACTAACTTGACGCTTGTTTAAATGTTTTGCATGTAACACCGCATTGTGGTCAAAAACAAAACATGTTTAAACTATGACCCTAGATTTAAAACACCATGAAGATCTAATGATTAACAACCACTTATATATGAAAATAACTGTACAAATCTTACGCTGAAAACACACTGTGCTGTTTTGTTATCTCAGGAAGTGTTCGCTTTGTTTTCATTATAAAGGCCCTATTTATACGTAAGCATGGACATTGGCAATTATAGAATTCAGCTGATGTTGGTTCGCAAATACATCGTCGTATAACAATTTTCAACAGATCAAGTTAAAAACATGTATTTTCTTGAAAGTTTTAATATTTTGTCCACATAAAAGTGTGTGTTCATAACTAGCCATATGACAACAAATTGAACGATAACGTTTTCTAGCATGGAATAGTTTAAAAAATGCTAGTATTGCATTTTAAAATGACACAAATGTGCTATTACCGGACGGTACGTATTTCGAAGTTTATAAGTTACTTCCGCGCCCGAGGCTGCATTATGTGTGGACCCGGAGTGTGTCCCAGCACTCATGTATCTAATTAGCTTACTAGAGTAGACACACGAAAGTTGGACGAAATTTAAATTATAGCTGCAATTTCAACTTATTTAGTTTTTTGATGAAACATGATGTCGGTGTGGTCTTGTGATGTGGGGGATACAGAATGAAACTCCTCCTCTCCTGTATGGTGACCACCATAGTCACATTTGCCGTGTACCAACCGTTGCGCTAACCGGGCAGCAATACTGGACGATAAACTTGACACGTTTTTATTATAAGACCTTGGTAGATTAATGTACAGCATTTACTAACGTTCATTAATAAAACCGCTTTTAGATGACACGCCTTCGAGAACATCGTTTTCTTATCTGGGCTTTCAAATGCAGTTCTTTTGTTCGCATTGTGACATAAGTTCAACATCCACGTTCGGTTATACACAGGTGGATTAACCATTTTTAATAAACCAAACATCAAGTAAATGATACCATTTTTCAATTTTCGTATTCAATACATTTCATTTCAAAACCACAAGTCGGAAATCGGTTTCTTTGAAGCGCAATTTACTTAATGGAGTAATTTGTAAAGGGATGATTATCCTGTTATGTGAACATAATAGATTACAATGGGCGGATTTAAATCTCAATTTAGGGGTGTTACATTTAATTGTGTCTTGATGAAATTAAAAAGTTTAATTATGGATCATTTAACCCAGGGGTGGAAATTGTTTGGTGTCGGCTTAAATATAAAATTGTTTTAATTCTGGCTAAAGTATGCTGTTTGATGCCCTGAAATGCGATAATTTATGAAAATTGATAGATATATTTATTACTCATATCGACCTTTGAATATACTACTTTTAAACAGACTTGTTTAGATTTGTACCCTACTAATTAATGCGCGTTTAGACAAGTGTCCACGAATGCCTATTACACATAGGAGATAATTATGATTTTGCATTCTTGACAAAAAAGAGTGCCAGTGTTTACAAAAAAAGTGAACAGGGATCGTATTCAACAACCAACCAACTCTTAGACTTAAGTCTTGAAAGAAGAATATTCGTTTAACTACAGTGTTCTAATATTTTAATACAGTTCACAATGACAAGGAATGTAACACATCTTACTGCACACTTTTTAATTCTGAACATTTTTATATGACAAAACAATATTTTAGCCTTTATAAATTGAAACGCTGAAAGTATTTGAGCCTCGCTCTGGGAAAATAAACCTTACTGCATGTGCGTAAAGCGCCGTCCCAGATTAGCCTGTTCATTCCGCACGGGCTAATCAGGTACGATACTTTCAACCTTAACTGGAATGTTGCTTAGAAGATACTTCCTTTAAACGATAAATACTATTAAGTGGAAAATGTCTTCCCTGACTAGTCTTTGCGGACTTCACATGCTTATCTGGGACGTAACTTTACGCACATGCATTAAGCCCCGTTATCCAAGAGCGAGTTTCATTTGTTTTGGTTCTATTCTTTATCACGTAGCACTTAATTCGTTATGTTGGGGATCCGGATTATGTTCAGAGAGTGTTATAGTTTCTTTAAATAAGTTGTGTATAAGATTTAAGGAAATATGGCGTTGGCAATCGAAATTGGGCATACATATAAATAGGGAGTATATGATGACAACGTAAGAAACACATCGTGAGACAACCAACAACGACACTTTTTAACACGGGTATTTGTGTTTGTCCAACTCCTGTTTGCCTGTTGCTGTTGTTATTGTGGGTAATTTATATAACTATCATTTACACCAACGATATATCAGTACTTGTTATTGATAGATCTTTGTTTACACGACATTTACAAAGCATAACGGCGCAGTTAGTTAAAGCGCCATCTGCTATTATTTCTTTCCTGTGTTCGCTTTTTTATTTTGTTTGCTTTTTTATCGTTATGTGTGTAAACACTTATGTGTTTATTAATTTTATTAGCTGTCTTTAGCCTTACGTGGAATTGAAAAACAACTGAGCATTGTCTATTTTTATGTTTACATTAATTTAATGAAAACATTTATGGTTTCCTGTACGTTTCCCGGATTGCGTTAGATTTTTTAAAATAAAAAAACAGCAATTTTTATTTGCTGTTCAAAACACAGCTGATCCATGTATTTAATTATTTCAATACCACACATCATATCAACCGATAATAATTGAATGTAACTTAACCATGGTTCAGCGTTGTTTATACCGAAGGATGAATGTGTTTTTCATCGAAACTCGAAATCGTGGATACTTCTATATCTATGAATCCGAACTCAATAATAAACCAGATAAAACTTTCAACATATAATTGCTTTTATTTTTTAAGAGTACCGCCTCCTTAAAATTTCTCAGATTGTTTGTGCAGTGCTCTTCATTACAATTATATGAGTCACCACTTCCCTTGAGCTTGCAGACGATTGCTTTTAAATATCTCGTGTTGTTTACTCACAAATGGCTTGTGCGGATGAGGTTTTGCTGCTTGAAATGTGAAGCTTTAAGTTCTTCACGAAATGAACAACTACGTTGGCATTTTCTTTCTCGCGTCTGCTTGCATAGAAAGCCACAACACTTTGTCATCCTGTGTACTTTAACACATTCTCCTCTCAGTATAGATACATTGCAAAAGGTTAAATGTCTTAAACATCGCCTTTCACCAGCTTCACCCTATAATACACAACAACAGGTAAGTTAAGGTATAATGATACATGTATATTTATACTACGGATCTTTTAAACTTACTAACATTTGAAACAAGTAACAGCGTTATATATTTGCAAGTTATGTTAGACTTCGAATCGCTGTTCTTAAAATGTTATTGTATTGTTGAATATAAAATCGCGGACGTGTCGCTTTGATCCATACATCCAATAAAAATAAATCTATATTCGAAACTTGTTTCATAATTACCAAATGACACACCTTGTACAAGCTATGTATGCGCATTTTCTACTCAAATTTGTAGTATCTGAAATATAAGCAAATAAAAACATTTAATACGAACTCCACAAAGGCTAATTTTAATGTAAAATAATACATAGCCTGTTGCTTTAAAAAAGTTCATGTAGAGAAAAAAGCGTAAACCACATTTTTTTCATCTGCCTGTTCCCCCATCACATGCTTTTTTATGTTACCGACAGCCAAATTTTATATCACTTAAAATTGTGACGTGTCGCATGCTACGAATAGGAAAAGCTAATATCTCGACGAATGATGCACACCTCCCACGTGACACGACTTGCTAGGACATGCCCGCTAATGGATTGTATATCCACACGCAGATAAATAAGGGGCGTATACAACGCAACGAAAGCAATGTTATATCACAATATCATCGGATAATTGCACTCGAATCGATTGTATTCTATTTGGCCATTTGAAACCAATGCAACCGTTTAGTTAGAATGATCGCGCGACCAGAAAAAAACTACCGATTATAAGAAACAATATGTAAAAATTCTCAATGAACCACCCGTCTTCGGCGACAACGTTTGACCTGAGATGTAAATAAAGAAGTCTCCAACTATTGGGGTTTAAACCGGTTAACAGACATGCTAAAATTCACATTAAGCCCAAAATTAGTTACCACACAAACACATGATTATTTAAAACCTAATCGAAACTTCATGAACGGCCCACGACACGAATCGTTTAAAAGAATCAAAGTGCGTAGTTTTGCCGTCATGCTTGCCAGTTTGGACCAAGTGTGAGGATTCTTTACAAGAAAGATGACGAAGGTACATATTATGTTCATAACTTTATTTTATTTCGTATATTTTATACTAAGGTGTGTTTGTACGCATACCTTTGCAAATTGTTTTACGGTTATTAATTTGTCCATTTTAAATATACATACTTTATATTTATTATGTACGCGTGATTGTTTTTTTTTTTCAATATTTTTTGTTTAATATTTAGATAATGATTTGAGTAAACTTTACAAAAGCATTTGCATTTAAGCCTTTCAATGAAAACATCATAATGATTTCGTGTGATTTCTAACTTTTCTTGTGTTATTTTAATACATTATTCGTTTGTTAAATGTCATAAGGGCTCAACAACATTTGTTAATGTATTGAGAAAAATGACCCTTAAATTTAAGATGCACAACACAAATACAACTTTAAATAAAGATAATTAATCAGTATTTTTCACAAATATGTATATTTGCAAGTTTCATTTACATGCATTACGATACATTGCAAACTCATACAATCAATGCCATAAAAGGACATTTTCTTGATGAGCCTTTTTTTGCGGAATAAAAATGTAACATTAAAATGTCAGTTAAATAAAGGCAAAAGGACTCCTCACATCAGGACGTGATATAAAATGAATGTGTAAAATGTATAAACACTGAGACAGGTTTAGATTATTTATTTCGCTCACTGATAAGCAAGTTTTATGAGTCTTTTGCAATCAGTTTGCTAAATGTAAGTATGTGTAGCACTTTTATTTCTAGAAAGAAATTTTCTAATCATCAATGGTACCATCATGGTCCTTGTTATTTACATCTGGTAGCACTTATTTGTTTTTGGCCGATTTACTTTAAGGAATAGATTCGCAAAATACTTTATTTATGGCCGGAAATACCAATGAATCACACACATATAACTTTAAGATCATAAAATAGAACAAATGTTATCGTCCTGTGCCCAAATGGATAAGCGAACCACACTGGTCTGGACGATCAACTGATGTACATTTTTTGGCATGCTCTGTAGAGGAATGCATTTCGCCTCATTTCATAAGTGTGACCGCCTTTGTTTGTACTGCACAACATGCAGAATATAATGCCACATGTTTGGCAATACATGGAAGTGGTATATCAATTTGAGTTGTCATGCATGTCCCAATAGACAAGTTTCACATTGCAAATTTTAGTGATCTTAAATTTATGTATAGAAATGCATAGTCTTTTGATACAAGGACTAGACAATACTTACGTTCTGCCTTGATTCAGTGTCACATTGACTTGATTCAGTGTCACATTGACTATGCTTGTTCCTCTTGGTATCCAAGTTTAAATAAAGGTCTTAAAGACAAATTACAGAAACGTCAAAAGAAAATTGTAAGATTTATCCATGGAATGGGTCCTAGAGAAAGTATTATTCAATGTAACCTGTCAGATATGTAATTGCTAAATATTGAGAATAGAAATAAGCAATTAAGACCGAATCATGTTTTTTAAATTGTTAAAGACAAGTGTCCATCATACTTGATAGAAAATTTTGTATATGTAAAATATACTCATTAATATTCAACAAGGGCAAACACATACACTTTTAGAGTGCCCAAATGCTATGGTAAAGGAAATGTTACCTTTTACTACAGTGCAATTGGTGATTGGAATGCTGTGCCAGATACAATAAAGAAAATTGATAATAAACATAAGTTCAAATTAGCTGTTAAGAACCATCTATTGTGCTTAGATAAAACACTTTAATTATACTTTTTATAATATTTGTGTTCTAGTCATCATGGCAAATATATTATAGGAACATGATTGTAACAACTTACATGTATACTCAAAATATCAGGGACTTATTGTTCATATTGTGTAACTTTCACACAGGATTATATTATAGTAAGTATAACCTAAACTTGACCCCATTGGAAATAAGCTTTCGAGCTTTCATGGGCAATCCTAGGGTTTTACACTTTATTATATAAGTTATTTCATTTTACATACTAAGTTTCCCTAAAGTTGTGAATTTGTTTCTATAATATTTCAAATTATCTGTGCTGAAAATCTGTGATAACAAATATATGTGACATGTTTAACTGTGATAGTCAAGCAATATATTGCATGCCATAAGAGTAACATTTAATCATAGTTTAAGTGTGAGGCAGTTGCTGATCTGTTCTCTTCAAATCTAATTTGAGGTGATACGCTTTCTTAGACTTTTTTTTTATCTTGTCGCACTTTTGTGTTCATTTTCATTGTCAAATCTTATTTCAATATTATTTTATGGCAGCTTTAAGACCATATGTTTTGATCAGCAGCAATCTCACAAATACTTTTAGTTGAAATTGTTATGTAAATTTGAATGATAACTTGTATATTATGTGTTTTAAACCTAAATAAAAATAAATCAATCAATCAATCATCACGTCGCAATAATTTATTGATGAATCCAAAACGACGCTCAAGGTATGCAGTGCTGTTGTTATTACTCATCTGTGCATGTATGTAGCGGTCATTTTACGTGTATTATCTAAATATAAACACTTACATTAGTTATTGATACGCACAATTAACATGTTTGCACAACGTACTGAGTCATTGTATTAGCAATGTTTCGCTTATGAGAAACAATGCAATTTACACTATTGTTGTTTTCAGTGATACTGATTGTCGACAAAATGCTGCAAAACCTTGTCTAATACATACAATAATTACTATGCAGCAGTTTTGAATCTCAGATACAACACATCTACACTATGTGTTTGTAGCGCATACAGTTTGATAGACAATGGAAGATATGTTATAACATTTACGTTCATGCACTATCCGAACATTCTGTCACGCCTTTTGCTTTAATAATGTATACGGTGCAAACTTATATTCATTGTCATCAAACAGGTTCGTAAAGTGTTTAAATGACTTAAATGAAGTTTGAATTTTTCAATAACTTTAAATGTCATTTCTTAAATACCTTTTAAATAATTCATAATTTTTCACATGTCATGTTTCCAATCTTAAAATGTCATTTGCATATGAACGTGTTTCTTTTCATTCCAGTTGATCGGTTTGTTCATCTGCACGTGCTGTATGGGTGAGTAATTGTAGCGAAACGCCATTATATAAGTGAATGACAAGCATGTAAACACCTTATTTAAATCCTGATTGTATTATTATATACTTAAAACGAGGATACAAAAAGTCACCAAAATCAATCTAAACATAATGTAAAACTGATTGGAATTAAACGTTATAATAATTGCTTTTCTGGTGATATACATATATATCCTCGACGACTTAACCTCGTCTCTTTCATAAGATGCAAAATAATTATATTTCGTGTTAAAATGTTATTCAAACATATATCATTGCGTAAATACATATTATGTTATTTTATTAACACAAAATCGATTTCATATTCTGCCGCAATCAGCCTATGACGCTCATCTTATATCATACAAGAAGTTTGTTAACGTGTCGTTATAACAAAAATAAAGAAGTTTACAAAAATGATCACATGTTCGTCAAATGAAAAAGAAATGTATTGTCCCGCATCCTTAAACAAGAGATGTGTTTGTCAGAAACTCAATGCCCCCTACTGCGCCGCTTTGAAAAAAAAGAAGAAAAAAAACAAAAACTTTGACCTTGAAGGATGACCTTGACCTTTCACCACTCAAAATATGCAGCTCCATGAGATACACATGCATTTAACATTTTTTGACCTTTGACCTGAAAGGATGACATTGATCTTGACCTTTCACCACTCAAAATGTGCAGCTTCATGAGTTACACATGCATGCCAAATATCAAGTTGCTATCTTCAAAATTGCAAAAGTTATAACCAACGTTAAAGTTTTCGGACGGACGCACAGACTGACGGACGGCAGAATGCGTTTGGCACAAATGGTCGCCAAATATGTACATACTAACTCTATAATTCTGCCCCCTGCGCCAGCCTCTAATAAATACGGAATAAGCATTGTTTTATTGTCCAAAGTTTGAGGACAAAAGTTCGAGACAACAACTGATCAATTTGTTATGGTTATTTTTTATTTTGCTTTACTTTGCTGTTGCTTCAAAACCATTTTCCTCATATCGTTCGCAGCAGCTGCACACGGCGCCAGCAGCAGCACCACCGTCACCGCCGAAAGCTCCACCGGAACCAGCCCCACCACATATGTCTCTAGTACTGGTAACAACAGCGCGTCTACGACTGATGCTGGTAACTGCAAACTTTTCTTTCATGATAATGAAAATTAATATCCTTTATTAAACATGTACGAAGCGGTTGTCATTATGTTATATTATGGATTTTCAAGACACGCATTTTATCAATTGAATCAATTAATATAAGACAAGTTTGCTTATTGATTCAATAAATGTACAAATTGGGTTCAAATGGGCGATTCGTGTTTATTTTTTCTATTGTGTCTCTCAATCTTTTCAGGGAACTCTGCTGATCACGTGATCGTCTCGCTATGGAGTCACGTGATTTCGTTGATGGCTACACAAGTCGTATTGGCTTCACTTGGACAATTTTAACATTTATAAAGACGTCCAACTGTTATAAGTTGCATCGCCAATCAAAGTCTGTGTTGAAGAGCAAACAGTTCTTAGCCATTAGACAATGTGCATGTGTACTGGACTACTCGTGAATGGATATTAATCTAAATTATTTTCAATTTTTGTATATTCTTTAAAATTTGTCTTATGACGAGGTAAATCCTCCGAATGACATAAAACAAACTTAACAATTGTGGTTCTTATTTCTTGTCTTCAATGCGACCTCGCTTTCCCGATTTTCCATAAAAGTGTCTGATTCGCGTTCTCATAATTATATCAACCATGAGTTACCACTAAGATACCAGACGAAATAGAAATGGAGTCAATTAATGTTATATATACGAGACTTCTATGGTTTTGTTATTGTTCTCTATGTCAGCTTAAAATGAACCATTATTATTTTGGTATAGGCGTTGCCTGTTAAGTAAACCACTGACATAAATATTGATATTAATGGTTTCTCACTGATCGTAACCTCATTATTTTAATATCAAATAACAAGATACAAAATATGTATTCGTTTTAATTAATTGTATGTTTTGTTTTTACAAATATTTTCATACATAATCATTTTAGAGCAATGTGTATAAAAATATATAGAGAATACTAGGTTAGCGTTGAATAGAGAGAAGTTTATGTTGCGGGGCTTAGAACGCCGGGAGCGCGAGCCTTGGCGAGTGCTTTCGGTGTTCGAGCCGAGCAACATAAACTTCTCTCTATTCAACGCTAATCCTAGTATTCTATTTATCCTATCAATTTTCTTAGTCGTCAATTATTTAGTCTTAAATTGATAAAATAAAAGCAAAAACACATTAAATTAACTGAATCTAACATTGCTTAGTAATATTAATTGTGATCTTTCCCGTTTACGGAACTCGAAATAGTCCTTAAGAATTCCACGCAAAAAAAGAGTAACGAGACAAAATATCTCTATATGGCTCGATTCAAATTTAATCAGCATTCCAAATGTTACACACTCAAGTAGAACACAAACGCTTTGGTTCAAATTAAAATTCTAGTTTCATCACTGCAATAAACAAAAGAATGGCTGCCATTTTGAACTTACGTCAGACATGATTCAGCATTTATCCACGCCGATAATGTAAATTTTAGTCTTTAAACAACTCTTCTTTTTACACACTTTACTAACTGGCATAACAAAGTCAAACATCTACTGCTTCTTGTTCTCACTAAAATTGTGTAATTACCATGTTTATTTTCGTCAGTTTTGTTAGCTTTTATGGCGAGTTAAAACTTCTGCACACAAAACAAAATTGATTTCTTCATCGCCATTTGGTATAAAAACACGCTTACCTCAATGACAACTTTAATCCAATCCTAATAAAAATACAGTTACAACGTTATGTACTTCCATTTTCTGTTCTTCAATCCCTTTTTCGACATTTATTTTAACCACACTATTTTTTGAATTTGTTCTGACCCAAAACACAATTTTCGAAACCGTACTTCTATCGAAGCGGGTTAATTTATTAATATCGAAATTTACATTTATGCATTACAACCACACACTCCGAAAAACGTTTTGGATTCGTTCAATGCTTTAACAAATTTTTTACTGTTAAATAAATTAGCACTTCCGACTTGTCCATCTTAAAATCCAGAGAGTGGAAATTCGGCTTTTATTTATATACGGTAGATCTAGGCCTATATTGATTTGAAAAGTAAACATTCATTTCATGTATAAATCCAAAAATGTAGTCCGTGCACGCGACAGGTTTATTCAACAAGGTGGGATAGAGATAAAATTATACCATGGGGTGTAATACCGTCAATGTCGCGGTGAAGATGGGATAAAGTTAAATCTTTAGTAAAACAGTATAACCTTAGCATATGCTATATATATTGTTTTCAATAGCTGATTGTTTTTAGCATCAGTTACTATAATTACTTCAATCACGTGTCATTTCTATATAGCTATTACATATACCCATTAGGATTTGAAGAAATATCTTTTAACAAAAACACGTTACGTAATGTGTTTGAGAAACAAAACATATTATTAAAAGGTATTTGAGTCGTCAAATAGAAATTTAAGCATATTAAAATCTCCACAGTTCAATTCGTGAAAAACTGCATCATCTGGCCCTTAACGTGTTTGACGTTTTAAGTACTTTGAATGTAATTACAGTAAGTAATGCTTTAACTAAACTGTAAATGCCTTGTTTGAAAAGGAGCTCAATCTAGCATGAACCGAGCCGTATTTTCGTTTAAACCCGATGACATTGAAACTGGTATCACCGTTTAAAAGGAATTCAGCTCGTTCATTTGACTTAGGTACTGCATTTTTATAATTATTGCTGTTATCCGCATACGATTCTTCATAAATTGAGCCATTCACATTGTGTCGCTCTTGTGTCTCGTCACCATTACCGTCATTGTTACGCATCCTCACGAAGTCCCCTGTCCTACTTACACAACACCTTTGAAGCATCCTCTGGCGCACATCGCGGTCAAGCAAACCGAACAGAATGAAGTTGAAGAACGCTTGTGACGTGTCACCAATGGCTTGTAGGTACAAAAGGACGGTGTTAAGTGTATCGGTGTTTTTCGGCATTGTACCATTGTAAGCAACCAGCATAAAGAAGCGGATGGTACCCCAAGCTCGGATAGCCAACACCACCAGCCAAACATACAGAAAAGTTTTGTCGTCGGCATGAAGATCAGGGTTGATTTCGTACAAGAGCTTAAGCCGGTGGCGAAGGTACTGAAATTCGACATGGGAAGTGCATAGAATATTAAAGGATGATACATGTAATCGATTGTTCACGTTTCGTTTTCATAATTTTCTGTAAACTAAGTATTTTTAAGTATAAGAATGGTAGTAATAACTATTCTTTTATGTATTTCACATGCCAAATGATGTTCGTCCTAATACATTTGCTAGGAATAATGTAACAAATCGGGATGAAAATTATTAATACAATTAAATTTGTATAATTATATTCACGTGATTTAGCAAAATATGGATAAGAATACCGTACAAAAAAAAGCAAAAGATATGTTAGCCGAAAAGGTCTTAAAGCCAAAATACCACAATCACACACCAGTTTAAATTTCAACAATACGTAAAACGTTGCTGTTAGCAGATAACAGACCAACGCCCAGCCTTTCCCATCTATGAACATGTACGCAAAATATTTCCATGTTTTTTTATTTTCAAAGTGAACCCAGCACCAGGGTTCAGTTCCTATGGAATGGTCGGAATCATTCCAACCAAGCATCTCCTCTTGCAATGCCATGGCGATGATAATGTCCGCCAAAAAGAAGACCATCAGAAATGTCACAGATACACACTAAAAGCATGTTATTTCATTCCCGGATATAAAACAATGTTCTTCACATTAAAGAGATGCGATTTGTTTCAGGTAATGTGGCCATTTATGATGGCACGCTAAGTCATCATCAATCCCTTGACCGGTTTGGCCGTTGGGGGGAAATGAGGGACGACGACACAGAAATCTTCCTCCAGTCAGGTTTGTTGTGTGCTGCTGAAAGTAATTCATCTATGGGAAGGGATCCCCACTCTTTTGCATTGACCATCCAACTTTTCCTATGAAGGCCTCGACGTCGACCTCCCTCTGGCGTGCCCTGGAGAACAGCCTTGCACAGAGAGTCGTGCCTGGTGACGTGTCCAAATCAAGCCATCTTTCGTCGTTTGACGGTCTTCAGTAGGGGCAACAAGTGTTGCAGTCATGTTCCGGACGTACTCGTTGGTCTTGTACTCCGTGTAGGAGATGCGGAGCAGTCTTCGAAGAAATTTATGTTCAAATGCCTGTATCCTGCGTTCTGTGTCCACGTGAAGCGTCCATGTCTCGCAGCCGTAGAGTCGGATGGAGACTACGAGGGACTTGTAGAGCCTGTACTTGGTGGGGAATCTGATGGAACTGCTTGTCCACAACCTGCTCAGTCTGGCCATCGGTGCGGTCGTCATGGCAATTATAATTCGAACCTCAGCGGTACTGGTACCATCCTTAGACATTGTTGCGCCCAATTACTTGACGCTGGTAACTTCTTCTAGCTGCTCGCCGTTCATGGTGATGTCTACACTGGTGTTGGTCGTGCTGTTCACCAGATCTTTGACTTTTCCGTGCTGACCTCCATCCCGTATGCTCCTGCTGTTTCATAGAGTCTGTTGGTGAGATCTTGCAGTTCACTGCTAGTGCCACCCATAAGGTCAATGTCATCAGCGAATCTCAAGTTGGAGATGGGTCTTCCACCGATGGAGATATAGGTGTGGTGGTCACGGAGAGCCTCCTGCATTCTTCTCAAGTAAAAGGTTGAACAGGACTAGGGAAAGCATACATCCCTGACGGACGCCCACTGATGTCCTGAAGAAGTGCCCCTGCTGTCCGTTGAAAAGCACTGCGCTGCTGGCGTTTCCGTAGAGTTCTTGAATGACTTTCTCCAGCCCTTCGGAAATGTTGAATCATCTCATAACATGCCATAGGCCATCATGCCACACGCCAAATTTCTTTAGGTCAATGAAGTTGTGGAAGAGCTCACGTTGGTGTTGCAGGTGTTTCTCAATGATGATTCTGCAATTGAAGATCTGCTCCACTGTTCTCCGTCCAGCCCTGAAACCAGCCTGCTCTTCGGCCAGCAATTCATCGGCCTTTATTTTCAATCGATTAAGGATGATGCGTAGCATGACTTTGCTGGGATGACTAATAGGGCTAATGGTGCGGTAATTCTCGCACAGCTTGAGATTGCTCTTTTTCGGTAAGGGTATGACCAGTGACTGGGTCCACTCCTAGTAAAACTGACAAATATTGTTTAAATCATGCCACTGGGCAAGCTCATTTCACAGGTTAGCGATCTAGGGCCATCTTGGCCCTCTTGTTAAGAATATCGCAGAAAAAGGTGGTTACCAAATATAAATTTCTTAAGACAAATTCAATGAGTCATTATAATCTCTTTGTTTTTGAAAGTGTATGTAGTTTGCTAAAATACCCGACAGGTAAAGGTGCAGGGAAGTATGCAGGTGGTAATCCTGCGTGGCCACGACCAACACCAGATTGGCAGAAAGGCATCGGCTCATTTCTGGCATCACCCGGCAAGTCAAAACCAGACAAGGAGAACTCTGAACCCAACACAGACAACGTAGAAATCATGGAAACAAGTAGCACAGGGTATGAGGAAGAATGTATTTGCACCAGCATCTTCTGATGCTGGGAGGCATTCAGTGATTTGCTCGTCTGTCCATACGACATGTTTCATAAAACATAAATTATGCAACCTACAAACTTTAATACTTTCATGGATGTTGTCTGTCAACACTCAACACATCATATCACCTGACCTCATTTTAACATGCACCTACGTATGCACTTAGACTTTTTCTTATAGGCAAATTAATCAATACAGAAAAGGCTTCCACCAGTGCATCTGCATTAATTGAACGCAGCATCTTGTTTATCAAATAATAAATATGTTATATGCCCTTTTGAAAAACGTTAAGACAGACTGACAGTCTTTATCCGCACATTATTTTGTCAGAATCAGATGGATATAAATAACTTGGCAGAAGTGGTAAGCATGATCGGAGAGAATCAGTGTCAAGCACAAGACACATGGAACTACATGTGTAGTTGAAGGTCACAATTTAAGGTGATTACCAAGAACTTTCCCTCAAGCACTGATCTATAAGTCTAGCATGGATAAATATTTAACCAGCTTGGTAGAAGTGATAATTACTATGAGACAAGGTGTTGCACACAAAAAGAGCCCCTAGGTTTAATGTCAAGGTTACATTTCAAGGTCAAAGATAAGATATTGATGCTTAAATCTTTCAGAGCATAACTTTGTCCATAACTAAAACAGAGAAATTATACTTTGTACATCAGAATAGCAAATTCTTCTGTTATATTGTCTGGGCCAACGTATTTGTTTGTTCCAGATGGTCAGACTAACTATACAGTCACACCCTGTAAATTGTTCCTTTTGACAACATAACTAGAGAGAATTGTTTGCCAAAGTCTATCACTTGTGTATCATACTTATGACTAGGGTCAATTATTTATTTATTTCAGTTCCAGCAAAGATGTCGCCGCAGGATCCAGCAAAGATGATGACAATTAATAGAAAGTGTAGGACTGGACCGTTATTAATAGTATATATGTGCTGGGCAAAAGATAGGGTAAACAATTATATGGAATATGTCTCTTCATATTAGTTAGGGAGGTGAAGAAATCATTAATTGTGTTGTATTTAACTTCTTAGTTGTATGGATTTTCTGATATTAATGAATTGGTACGGCGTACTTTACATTCAGTTTCCTAACAAATAATTGTGATTTGAATGAGACACTACGTTTAGTCCGAGAGCCCACAGGTGTTTATTGCAAGTTTTGAGGCCAAGAATTGTTTTTGTATATTTGAAAAGAGTATTTTATATCCTTCCAGAAAACCCATTTCTTAAGTGTCACAGCCGTGCATTTCTATGTTTTTTTGGGTAAAATCACTCAAAATTGAAAGTTTTTCTTCTGATTTCTGGAATAATTAAATAAATACACATTTTCAGCCATGCAAATTAACCCAGGATTTCCGTTTTGGGATTTTAAAATAGGTATCAGAAACCTTTCTGATAATTCAGTAAAAAAAATATAAAAAAATCCATGTTTTTTGTTTTAAAGGCTTAAAAACCACCAAATTTCACATTTTTTTAAGCAGAATTTGCCCATATTTCAATTTTTAATTCTGCAAATTCTTTTAACCAAGTTAACAATTTCCAACATATTAGTCTAATTTGTGTTTTAAAAACACACATATGGCCTTCTTGTTTTATTCCAACAACGACTTTTTTTTATCAACATCTATTGGTGATTTTTGGGGGGAAATGAATAAAATCACACACAAACTGCTGATTTCTGGAATAATTTGATTTAATTAGATTTATAAGACATGTGATCATTATAATAATCAAATATTGTTCGCATTTGTACAATTGCCTATGGTATCCATTTATTAAGTGTCACAGCCGTGCATATATATGATTTTTTGGGTAAAATCACTCAAAATCGAAAGTTTTCATGCTGATTTATGGAATAATTAAATAAATAAACATTTTCAGTCATGGGAATTAACCCAGGGTTTCAGTTTTGGGGTATTAAATAGGTATCAGAAACCTTTATGATAATTCAGTAAAAAAAATAAATAATTGTCCATGTTTTTTTTTTTAAAGGGTTATCAACAACTGATTTTTCAATTTTTAATTCTGCAAATTCTTTTTACCAAGTTAACAATTTCCAACAAATTAGTCTAATTTGTGTTTTAAAAACACACATATTGCCTTCTTGTTTCATTCCAACAACGACTTTTTTATCAACATCTATTAGTGGTTTTGGGGGGAAATGAATAAAATCAAACACAAACTTCTGATTTCTGGAATAATTTGATTTAATTAGATTTATAAGACATGTGATCACTATAATAATCAAATATTGTTCGCATATATACAATTGCATATAAGATCACTCTAAACAAACAATACAATGATAGCAGTGTGATTTTAGGTTAAAACCACTATTTTTTTTACAGTTTATGTAGGTAAAAAACCACTTAATGTTAACTATTTTAGCTGTTTTAGTCCATTTTTCAGGTTTTAGTTCCTCGAATGTTTACTCTTCTGAAATACTTTTCAACATATTAGTCTAACTATTGTATTAAAAACACACAAAAGGGTCTCCTGATTTAATTCAAACATGAACATTTTTGAATGACGACTTTTAGTGAGATTTCAGGAACAATAAACGAAATCAAACACAAAACTGCTGATTTCTGAAATAATTTTGTCATCCGGTTTTGTAATGAACTAAGTATGTGTACATCATAAATCTATCACATGACTCAAAGCAAACATTTCCATATTCATCTTCCTTTAATTTTACCGAGTGGCTGTGCTTCATCAGTTTGTGCAAACTTTGTTCGGAAGATGGAGTATCTGACACTTTCAACATCACATAATCCTAGTTTCCCATACATCGCACAAGCATATTACTCAATAGCACTCTCTGTTTCTGGTGTAACATCCTGACTTTCTCCGAGGGCGGCAATTGCTTTCAGGAATAATGTAGACTTCTGGACAAGAGAGAATGGCCTAACCTTTCCCTTGCAGACAAATGCTGCAGTGTAATCGCAGCCTGTAAAAGCATGCACTGCAGGAAAGGCATCACAAATACTGTGCCCAAGGACGGATCCAAGCTTGTTGACTTCTATACATCTCCTGTTGTTACTGCTACTGAGTCCAACATCCATCCATACATTCAATGAATACTTTCCTACATAGTTCAAAAGTATAACCAAAACATCGGTGTCACTACAGCGTATGACTACATTTTGTGAGTCTTCGGTATGTTGCGCAATGTGATGAAGGTGCCAGATAATACGTGTGTGTGCTTCGTCCTGTGTATATGCCAAATCGCCTATTTAAATGCGACTAATTGTTTTCTGGTCTGACGTGAACCTGTTAAATTTGTCTTCAAGCTCAAAATAGAGACAACGGTCCTTCAAAAATGGCGCAGATTCATTTCTCGCCCACTCTTCTGAAAGGAAACCCAAAAATGAGGTCTTGAATGACTCTGATCGCAATGCTTTCTGAAATTCCTTTGGTCTTCTCTGATCTCGAACAGACACAATTAATCCACCAACAACTGCACATCATCATCATCATCATCATCATCATCATCATCATCATCATCATTAGAAAAAGGTATATCTAGAAGAATTGTGTTATGTAATCCAACCAATGCATGACATAACAAAATCACACATCTCTTAAAAAGCCCAATAAGAGGCTGAAAATTAACTCGACCGGCTTAAATTATACACCTAAGTATATAGCTGTCGTTCAACCCGTTGACAACCTCCGATTGGCTGCAACTCATCGCCATCTTGTCTATTTCTGGCTTCCCGCCTGGTACGCCCAAAGGCGATAGATGCAGCGATCTCGTCGATCGTTCTGTTTTTGGTTTCCGACCCGAACATGACGATGAAGATATGGTCCGAGAGCCCACTGGTGTTTATTGCAAGTTTTAAGGCCAAGAATATTTTTTTTATAGTTGAAAAGGGTATTTTATATCCTTCCAGAAAACCTATTCCTTAAGTGTCACAGCCTTGCATATCTATGATTTTTTGGGTAAAATCACTCAAACTCGAAAGTTTGTCTGCTGATTTCTGGAATAATTAAATAAATACACCTTTTCAGCCATGCGAATTAACCCAGGGTTTCCGTTTTGGGGTTTTAAAATAGATATCAGAAATCTTTCCGATAATTCAGTGAATTCTTTTTACCAAGTTAACAATTTCCAACAAATTTGTCTAATTAGTGTTTTAAAAACACACATATGGCCTCCTTGTTTCATTCCAACAACGACCTTTTTTGATTAACATCTATAAGTGATTTTGGAGGGAAATGAATAAAATCACACACAAAACTGCTGATTTCTAGAATAATTTGATTTAATTAGATTTATAAGACATGTGATCATTATAACAATCAAATATTGTTCGCATATAAACAATTGCATATAAGATCACTCTAAACAAACAATGCAATGATCGCAGTGTGATTTTAGGTTAAAACCACTATTTTTCACAGTTTTTGTAGGTTAAAAACAACTAAATTTTAACTATTTTAGCTGTTTTAGTCCATTTTTCAGGTTTTAGTTCCTCGAATTTTTACTCTACTGAAATAATTTTCAACTTATTAGTCTAACTATTGTATTAAAAACACACTAAAGGGTCTCCTGATTTTATTCAAACATGAACATTTTTTAATGACGACTTTTAGTGAGATTTCAGGAACAATAAACGAAATCAAACACAAAACTGCTGATTTCTGGAAAAATTTGATAGAGTTAGATTTATAAGACATGTGATCACGATAATAATAAACACTGTTCGTTTTTGTACATATTGGTATAACATAGCTCAAAACAAAACATGCCAATGAGTACAGTGTACTTGTAGGTTTAAAACCATTACATTGTTTAACATATTCTTGCTTTTTGAGTCATTTCACCTGATTTATTTCTGCTGTTTTCATACAACCATTGCAGATTTTGATATCTACCTGCTAACATTTTAAATGATATAACATTGCTAAAAATATGCCCTATAACATTTTTCAACTTGAAAATAATATAATGTATTGATATTAGTGTTAATAGGTTGAAAAAGGGCCACTTGGTCCTTTTCTACGACTTTCTTGATTTACTACACTACTTTGTAAAGGAACGCAAAAATCTGTACTATTTTTTTATACTTTTACAGTATCATTATAAACAAAACATCTACTTACATTTTATGTCACATAGCTATTAAATGTAACAACAATTGGCATGAAAATCAAACAATTATTTAATTTCATCTAGACATTAAACATACTTTATATACGTAATAAATTATTATGTAGTGGCTGTGCTTCATCAGTTGTTGCAAACTTTGTTCGGAAGATGGAGTATCGGCAATTTCAACATCACATAATCCTGGCTTCCCAAACATCGCACAAACATATGACTCAATAGAACTCTCTGTTTCTGGTNCAAAACAAAACATGCCAATGAGTACAGTGTACTTGTAGGTTTAAAACCACTACATTTTTAACATATTCTTGCTTTTTGAGACATTTCACCTGATTTATTTCTGCGGTTTCCATACAACCATTGCAGATTTTGATATCTACCTGCTAACATTTAAATGATATAACATTGCTTAATATGCCCTTTAACATTTTTCAATTTGAAAATAATCTAATGTATTGATATTAGTGTTAATAGGTTGAAAAAGGGCCACTTGGTCTTTTTTCTAAGACTTTCTTGATTTACTACACTACTTTGTAACGGAACGCAAAAATCTGTACTTTTTTATACTTTTACAGTAACATTATAAAGAAAACATCTACTAACATTTTATGTCACATAGCTGTTAAATGTAACAACAATTGGCATGAAAATCAAACAATTATTTAATTTCATCCAGACATTTAACATACTTTATATACATAATAAATTATTATGTAGTGGCTGTGCTTCATCAGTTGTTGCAAACTTTGTTCGGAAGATGGAGTATCTGACAATTTCAACATCACATAATCCTGGCTTCCCAAACATCGCACAAACATATGACTCAATAGCACTCTCTGTTTCTGGTATAACATCCTGACTTTCTCCAAGGGCGGCAAATGGTTTCTGGAATAATGTAGACTTCTCTACAAGAGTGAATGCACTAACCTTTCCCTTGCGGACACATGCTGCAGTGTAATCGCAGCCTGTAAAAGCATGACTTCAGGTAAGGCATCACAAATACTGTGCCCAAGTACGGATCCAAGCTTGTTGACTGCTATTTATCTCCTGTTGTTACTGCTACTGAGTCCAACATCCATCCAAACATGTAATGAATACTTTCCTACATAGTTCAAAAGGATAACCAAAACATAGGTGTCACTACAGCGTATGACTACATTTTGTGAGTCTTTGGTATGTTGCGCAATGTGATAAAGGTGCCAGATAATACGTGTGTCTGCTTCGTCGTGTGTATATGCCAAATCGCCTATTTAAATGCGACTAATTGTTTTCTGGTCTGACGTGAACCTGTTATTTGTCTTCAAGCTTAAAATAGAGACAACGGTCCTTCAAAAATGGCGCATATTCATTTCTCGCCCACTCTTCTGACAGGAAACCCAAAAATGAGGTCTTGAATGACTCTAATCGCAATGCTTTCTAAAATTCCTTTGGTCTTTTCTGATCTCGAACAGACACAATTAATCCACCAACAACTGTGCTACGCGATGTCCTTTCAATGTCTTTAATGGACGGATGTCTGAACGTATCACACACAAAGTCCACACGGGAAGATAAGCCGGACAATCGAGAAATTGATTGATGTGTTTGCAGAAACTTCGATGAGCATCATGAACGTTTTAACAGACTTATATATAAATACTAAAAATATAGAACAGGGTTAGAAAATGTTATCAGAGATGGACACATTTGAAAACGATTATCGTGCAGTAACTGATGCAGTCATGATGTTCGGACAGAAAATGGCGAATAGGCCGTCGGAAAATGAACAGATGACTTCGTTAAATAAGGTAAATGGACCTATAGAAGGTATAATGTATTCGTGCAATAGTTATTCAAACAAACTGGAACAAAACACAAGTAACAGCGAATATCGTGAAGCGGCATCGCATGGTTCAATAGATAATTCGGAACATTTGATTAAAAGCAAACCAAGCACGTCGGCGTTTATTTTAAGAACATTTAAAGAGAACTATACTGTCGAACAAGATTTGCTGCATCAATTGAAGAAAGTAGAATTGCCAATTTTCACAGGGGACAAAAATACTTACCAGAGTTGGAAATCTACGTTTCTGGCGTGTATCGATATCAACCCAGTCACCAAAGAATACAAATTACTTCAGTTAAAACAATATCTTTCGGGGGAAGCGCTTCAAGCAATAAGCAATTTAGGTCACTCGGCTAGAGCTAACGATGCTGCGAAAGAACGTCTTGAGAGAAAATATGATGGCAGAAGAAGACAAGTGGCGAACCATATAGAACTTCTAGAAAACTTTCCGCGCGTCAGAATGGGAAATGCAGATAACATGGAAAAGTTTGCTGATTTGCTAGAATTATCTATCATCAATCTGCAAGGAAACGGTCAGCATCAGGAACTTGGAAAAGGATTTCTATACAACAAGTTGCAAAGAAAACTGCCAGAGGACATGTTGACGCGGTATCATCGCTGGATTTTTTTAGTTTAGACTCACAAAGAAGAGTCAACCTTTGCCTTAATAACCTGGGTATTGCAGGAATCAGAGTTCCAAACAATAGCTTACGAAAATGTACATGGAATTCGCGGAACATGTATGGTAGTCAATTCAGGGAACGGACAGTCGCAGGAAGAACCAAGTAGATCCCCACGTACATTTTTCATTCATAAATCGGACCATTAAGCAGGCACTGCCCTGTGCAGTTTGTAGTGATAACCATCGTTTTTGGAGGTGCGATACATTTCTACAGTTGCCAGTTGCAAATCGTTGACAAATTGCAAAGCGCTTTAAAATTTGTTTTCGCTGCTTAGAGAACAAACACGTCGGCAAACAATGTCGAAGAAGTCGCAAGTGTTCGCTCGTGTCGTGTAACAAGACTCATCATCGGCTTTTGCATAGTTCTACACCGCGATTAAACATTCATCAAAACAGCTTAACAAACATGGGCAAAAACGTACCAGAGAGCAACGAACATGTTTGCCATGTGACAAATGTGTGTCATTCGACAATGAAAATATCTGCAAAACAGTTTCAATCGCACAACCAAGTCAGGGAGAGGAAACATAATGACTCCGATACCAAGCGATATCGAGTTCAATTTAGCAGTGAATCATATCATCGTTCCAGCACGGAGGGAAATAAAAAATATACGGGTGTACAGAATCCAAAATCCAGGTTGGAAGCAGCACTATGACAATACTGGTTACAAAGATATGCCTGTTAGAACCGGACAATTAATGTTTAAAATATCGAAATTAAGATACATTCTTACGTTTGCGATTTATTAGTTTATTGTTTCATAATATTTATCATAATGCACTGTATTTTGATGGAGGCGAAAAATGAACAGTAGGTGTTAACGTTTTTATAGGTACCAGCGACTTGGTTTCATGACGTGAAGTCGATTGTTACGTAACTTTATAGACGTGACGTCGTTGCTTAAAAATGAACGAGAGAGAGGAAATATTGGATAAACTTTATTGAAGATCGTTAATAAATTGTTATACCAAACGCGTATAGTGATCCCATTATCGGCGAAATAGTAAAATACGGAAATTCCCATTATCGGGGAAACTTCTTAACATTTTTTTTATTTTTATTTTTTTATTTTTTTTAAACATACAGTCACAGTCTACTCAGACTAATGTACAACATTTGTTCAATACATATGAAAAGTTCCACGCCACACGTTTCTTGAAAAGAAAGGTATTTTACTCTTAAATGTCGTGGGGTAATGTTAATTATATCTTTGAACTTTATGAAAGTTAAAAGCACATCTTAATATGTCATTCACGATAGACTGCTTCAAACACGTATTAGGCAAAAAAAAATACTTTCCTTTCCACACATGTTCATGGTCTTCTTTAAAAGTTATCACGATAGATTATAAAACGATTATTTCATCATTTACCTTTACACTGTTAAAGTATGCAGGCATTATTCTTATTCTTTATTACACATACACATTACAGGCATATGAAAGGTTACAAAATTCTTAACGATATTCTATTTCATGTGGACCATGGGCCCCTATTTTCAGCCCCTGTTCAAGCGAAGAACTCCTTATCGGGTGCCTTGGTATATGTGTAGTTCTGATACTTCTGCTCGTCGAGGGGGTCGGATTCCTCATCCTTCTTTTTCATGCGGTACACGATGAACATCACCAACAGGACCATGCAGAGCAGGCCCGCAACAGCTCCACCTATCACAGAAGCAAGGAGG
>VMBQ01001379.1:5997-208313 GCA_007657795.1 Dreissena rostriformis
CCCCCCCATTTAAATCGACATAATTATACAGACAGGTATCAATTGACGTAACAGTAATAAGAATATTCATCGTAACGTGTCAAAGTATGTAAGGTAGCTTTAAATGAGCATTTTAAACTGAGTGTGATTATTCGAGCAAGACTTAACAATATTATTTACCTCCGTTACCCTCGAGCAGAATTTTACAGCTTCACTTTGTGGTAAGTGATTACTCGATAACAACACTAAGTAGCAATTAAATGTTATCAGGATTCAAAAATCCACTTTCGCTTAATGTATCATGTAATTTTAGCCACTTGAATTATAAAAACTACACGAAGTAATCAAAGTCGTTTTAAAACACTTAAACACTAGTTGTTGTCTGTCATGTAGAAATGTATACTTTTACGCAAGGAGGCACTGATAATGACAATGATTCTGCAATAATTGAACAGTTGAAAATTCTGTGGAATGTTGATAGTCTGAATGAATATATTGTTAATGTCCATAAAATAGATATCTGTTCTTATATTTTTTTATGATTTAAACGCAAACTAAGATCGAATTTAATTTGAACTGCCACAGACTCTCCGGCCCAATAAAAACAAGTTGTAGCCCCACCCTCCCCCATTGAAACGGCAGTGATATATTTACTCCACCATACTGTAACTTTCTGCTTGAATTGTGTTGTTATCGATAAATAAAAAGATGAAACACTTGATTCAGCCCTAGTGTGTCGTCATTTTGCCAAAATTATCGTGTTGTCACTCTGAACAATAAAAAAAAGCCTAACGCGTACTATGTGCTCATAATAAATATAACCGGTTTTTATAAATTTAGAAAACGCAGTATATCGGGTTGATTTTGCCAATAGAATTATTGACAATTTATAACTCGAGTATGATGGACCTTTTATTAAAACTTCATTGAACGAACACTTTTCATATTTGATACGCATGTGAATGATGTTATTGGCAATAGGTATTCACCATATAAGCAAAGTTAATTGATTCTAATTTCCGCTTTGTTTCTTTAACAAACTTTAAAACGGCTTTCTGCTTGGATAATAAACATGAACACACGCGTGGGAAATCGTAAACGTTAAATATACAATTTCGCACATCTTAAGAAATGTAAAAGGACTTCCTGAAATAAAAAATATTGGGCGTGATTTTTATATTCATGATGCAGCCCATTCAAATAAGTTACATCACTCAACAACAACCACTTTAAAGATAAAGAGATCGACTGGAACGTTACAACGAGCGACAAAACTCGCACAAATCGACGTAAGAAACAACTGTATTTCTTGGCCCCAAATATATTGTTAAGTTATATTTTCTCAAGCTGCTATTAACAGTGAAATAACCCAACTATGGGCGGTGTGTTGGATGTTTGCCCTCTGAACTTTGGTTGCAATACTTACTAGGACGTGTGAATATAATTCATTTTCATTACATTAGGTAAAAGATATAAGCGTACACCATGCTAACTTCTATACGTTGCACATATTAGTAGCATACAATTTACATCCAATTTATTATAAAATGAATGAATAAGATTGCATTTTTTTATAAATATCTTGGTATTTTCAAAACGCTTAACGTATCATACTAATCGGCGTACTTAAACTTACTTATTAATGACAAGCGAGTTTGTAGCATAAGTGATTGTATAATGATATTCACATATTTCTTTAAATAATGCATATTTATTATTATAGAAACGCTCCGAGAATTAGTGTCTTTCAAAATAAAGGCATACAATGTTGATTAAAAATACACGCACTATTTGTCTTTCGGTACTTTTCTGATTTTAATTGTATTAACATATGTTAAGATTACCTGTTTTTCATCTTTTATTTATAAATTCGATTATATTTGAAACATATTCATATGTAACTGTACTCTTAAATATCTATCAAAATCAGACAAACTTCTTTTACCTTTCTGTAGACTTATTTCTAAGAGGCAACTATATACCTCTTCGAATCAGAACAAATATACACAACCTGAAACTTCATCTGCACCAGCAGGAGAGAAACCTTATTGTTATATGCGATTTATGTCAAGTAAACAATTGTGAAACATTTAGACACACACAAATATTTTAGACAAACAAACATGAAACAACATCCACACAACACGAATACAACTGGGTTAATCGCTTTGGAAACTTCAATGTAAAACAAGCGATGGGGTGTAAAACGGTTTAAAGGGGCTCAAAACCTAATACTCGACGAATAATATGCAAACAACACGGATTGTAACATACAATTAACCTCATACGATCCACATTCAAATCGACTAAACAAAAACACACATGTAATGATATATTAAACATAAAAGCATGGCAAAAACCGGGGTCAACGCTTTGAAACACTTTATTCAACGCGTTGGGGTTTAAAACGATTTAAAGTTAGCCGAACCGTTCACTTATCCCAAAACTTATCACTAAATAAAAGGGAACTTCAACAGTTGACAACATTTACATTTAACAAAATAACATACACATCATAAATCCTGGGTTCACCGTTTTGTAACGGTCAACTTCAACAGCATTATGGGCTTAAACCTGTTGATGGCTAATTCCCTTTCTGTTCACACATTTCAGAATCTAGCATCGTATAATACCAATTCCAGATCATCGCAATTCATCTCAGGAAGAAGAAGTTAAACAGGGTTTTCAATGTCCCATTTCGTACATTTATTTATATGCATGATGCGTGTAGTGTATGTACTGTAGATAACATCGTGTGATTTTAACACTAGGACGCTGTGTATCCTTAAATGATCAGCTATAAAACTGTAGCTCATTTGTTATAATACTCGAGGTCCATTGTTTGGAGCCATTTTAGATTTTAAGGTATAGTGTAAATATTAATTTGTCTATATGTCCATATTAAACATTTTACCCATCTGGCGTGGTAAGCTTTGACCAAAGGGGCATGCTTGGAAGAAAAAGGATACCCAGATGATTGAAAACACATTAAATATGAAAACAATTGACTTGCATATCTAAGTGTTTGTAATATTGGTGACCCATGGTTTGTGAACAAACTTGGCAGAAGACGATAATACAATGTAAGGTTAAACATATCAAACCTCTTGGCCTTGTGGTTTCTGATAATTGAGAANACTGGAACGTTACAACGAGCGACAAAACTCGCACAAATCGATGTAATAAACAACTGTATGTCTTGGCCCCAAATATATTGTTAAGTTATATTTACTCAAGCTGCTATTAACAGTGAAATAACACAACTATGGGCGGTGTGTTGGATGTTTGCCCTTTGAACTTTGGTTGCAATACTTATTAGGACGTGTGAATAAAATTCATTTTGATTACATTAGGTCAATGATATAAGCGTACACCATGCCAACTTCTATACGTTGCACATATATGTATCATACAATTTACATCCAATTGATTATAAAATGAATAAATTAGATTGCATTGTTTTATAAATATCTTGGTATTTTCAAAACGCTTAACGTATCATACTAATCGGCTTTCTTAAACTTACTTATTAATGACAAGCGATTTTGTAGCATAAGTGATTGTATAATGGTATTCACAAATTTCTTTAAATAATGCATATTTATTATTATAGAAACGCTCCGAGAATTAGTGTCTTTAAAAATAAAGGCATACAATGTTGATTAAAAATACACGCACTATTTGTCTTTCGGTACCTTTCTGATTTTAATTGTATTGACATATGTTAAGATTACCTGTTTTTCATCTTTTATTTATAACTTCGATTATATTTGAAACATATTCATATGTAACTGTACTCTAAAATATCTAGAAAAATGCTTATGTGTGCATTATATATCATTATCCATAATGACCTAAATTAAACTAGCAATGAATAGAAAAAAAAACATGAAAATACTAACGTATCAAAATCAGAGAAACTCCTTTTACCTTTCTGTAGACTTATTTCTAAGAGGCAACTAAATGTCTCTCCGAATCAGAACAAATATACACAACCTGAAACTTCATCTGCACCAGCAGGAGAGAAACCGTATTGTTATATGCGATTTATGTCAAGTAAACAATTGTGAAACATTTAGACACACACAAATATTTTAGACAAACACACATGAAACAACATCCACACAACACGAATACAACTGGGTTCATCGCTTTGGAAACTTAAATCTAAAACAAGCGATGGGGTGTAAAACGGCTTAAAGGGGCTCAAAACATAATACTCGACGAATAATATGCAAACAACATGGATTGTAACATACAATTAACCTCATACGATCCACATTCAAATCGACTAAACAAAAACACACATGTAATGCTATATTAAACATAAAAACATGGCAAAAACCGGGGTCAACGCTTTGAAACTCTTTATTCAACGCGTTGGGGTTTAAAACGATTTAAAGTTAGCCGAACCGTTCACTTATCCCAAAACTTATCACTAAATAAAAGGGAACTTCAACAATTGACAACATTTACATTTAACAAAATAACATACCATCATAAATCCTGGGTTCAACGTTTTGTAACGGTCAACCTCAACAGCATTATGGGCTTAAACCTGTTGATGGCTAATTCCCTTTCCGTTCACACATTTCAGAATCTAGCATCATATAATACCAATTCCAGATCATCGCAATTCATCTCAGGAAGAAGAAGTTAAACAGGGTGTTCAATGTCCCATTTCGTACATTTATTTATATGCATGATGCGTGTAGTGTATGTACTGTAGATAACATCGTGTGTTTTTAACACTAGGACGCTGTGTATCCTTAAACGATCAGCTATGAAACTGTAGCTCATTTGTTATAATACTCGAGGTCCATTGTTTGGAGCCATTTTATATTTTAAAGGTATAGTGTAAATATTAATTTGTCTATATGTCCATTTTAAACATTTTACCCATCTGGCGTGGTAAGCTTTGACCAAAGGGGCATGCTTTGAAAAAAAAGGATACTCAGATGATTCAAAACACATTAAATATGAAAACAATTGACTTTCATATCTAAGTGTTTGTAATATTGGTGACCCATGGGTTGTGAACAAACTTGGCAGAAAACGATAATACAATGTAAGGTTTAACATATCAAACCTCTTGGCCTTGTGGTTTCTGATAATTGAGAATATTTTAAACGTTTTCATTATGAACATATACGGAAAACAAGTTACCCCATAATGCGGGTTAATTCTGACACATGGGGTTTGATTGAACACACTTTGCAGAAGACAACAATACGATTTTACACACCAAATATTAAACCTCTGTACCAAGCGGTTTTTGTGAGTTTTCGTTTCTAAAACACCAATTTTGCCCCGCTAATCTAATTAATCTTAGAACCATAATCATGTTAACATTATTCATAGATGACCATGAAATGAACATTCCTTTGAAGTTTCGTCAAATTCGCCCCTGCGGTCTATGAGAAGAAAATGTTTACGGACGACACGCTCACACTGACGGACGACAGAAACCTCGTTTTTTTTTCAATAGCTCAATATGAGGACGATGTTCTCAGGTGAGCTAAAAAAAAATATTATACAAAAATCCTTCACACCTTAACAGGACTTTGCAAACCAACGTACATTGACACACTATGGAAACAATTTATTACGCACTGCATAGCTATGTTCATACGGCAAAATGACACAAGTTTTTGCAACAGTCACGCATAAACTTGTCAGTACGTTTTTGAATCTGTGTATGGAAGCCGCATTAGAAGTAAATATGTACTTGTATGAAGAATATTCGATTGGCAATAAAGCTGCAGCTGTTTACAAAGCATTACTATAAGAAAAGTATAGAAAGATAAAAGCACCTCAAGATAAATAGGTTCATTTAACACTAACTTTTCATCATCTGTACGGCGTCATCGACATTATTCACATCATCAATTTGAATAACAAACTACCTCCCCCATTTAACTCGACACAATTATAAACACAGTTATCAATTGATGTTTAAGTAGTCAGAATATTCATCACTGCGTGTCAATGTTTGTAAGGTAGCTTTTAATGAGCTTATAAAGATTGCGATTATTCGAGCAAGACTTAACACTATTATTTACCTCTGTTATCCTCGCACATAATTTACAGCTTTACTTTGGTGTGTGGTTACTTGATTAGAACCTTAAGTAGCAATTTAAATATATCTGGATTGAAGTATTCAATTTCACTATTATAAAAACTTCATTGAACGAACAATTTTCACAACGATCTCGTGATTCGAAAATAATTCATCGACGTATTTACTTAAAATAATCATAAACTCAATCGATATGCATGTCAATTATGTTATTGGCCATGGGTATTCACCCTATAAGCAAAGTAAATATATTCTAACTTCCGCTTTGTTTGTTTAACAAACGTGAAGGGAATTCTTTAAGGATAATTAACAAGAACACACGCATGGAAAATTGTCAACGTTAAATACCACATACATGTTAAACGCCAGATTGAGCCTCACGCTTTTTAAGAATAAATAAAAGCAACACAAGTTTGATAAAATATTAAGTACCAAAAACGATCTGTAGCTCTTCAAAAAAAAACACTCATAATATGTAATACACACTTAATATGAAAGCAATGGACTGTCCTATCTAAGTAAATATAAATGGGGTGATCTACTGCGAGTGAACAAACTTAATTGATGGCCATAATAAAATGTTACATAACAAATTTAAACCTCTTGGCCTTGCGGTTTCAGAGAAGAAGCCCAAATGCGGGACCTATTTTGACACATGGGTTATGAACAAACTTTGCAGAAGACAACAATACGATTTTACACATCAAATATCTTCTTAGCGTGATCGTTGACATTATTCACACGAAAATAAAAATAACACTAATCCACAATTTTAATCGACAAACATGTGTTTATAAAAAGGTATCAAAGCATATTGAGTTTAAAGTAGTCAGACTGACTATTCATCATTGCGTGTCAACGTGTGTAAGGTAGCTTAAAGTGAACTTTTAAAAATGATTGTGATTATTCGAGCGAGACTTAATGTTTTCTCGATTAGAACAGTTTCAGTTTATGTATACGAGAAAATACCCTTGATAGTTTACCTGTCTTCTGATCGTTTATATAGGTGTGTGTATATCTATGTAATGTTCTGCAATATCTGTCTTTGCTTATTTGATGTTTTGTTGATGGTCTTTGCCATAAGTTTTTGTTTATGTTTGCAAATGGTCAAAGGCAAATGCTTTGCTGATTGCCAATAAACTGAAACTGAAACTGTTATCAGGTTTCCAAAATTAATGTTTATGATCTGTCTCATATCATTTAGCTACTTTAATTATGTGCACAATTATTACATAGCATGCCGTTGTTGTGTTTTTCAAAACAACTTATTTTTTTATTAATTAAAGAACGCATGCTTATACGTCTAGACGTAATATTAAATGCCGCACCGTACAAAATTTTAACTACGTTTTCTTAATTATTTTCAATAAAAAAATGGCAAATGACAATATGCGATATTTAAAGAAGACTCTTAAACAATCTGAACCATGGAGATGGTATATTTGAATGAGGTTCCACTCACATTTAAGATGGAAGACAAGTGTGAGCTTGATTGCGTACATGCCAATTGTGACTCTCATTGAAGTTGACAACTACACGTAGCGATCAAAGTGGTTTCAAAAACTAGTTGTAATCTATCATCTAGAGAGCGTATTCTAAACATGGAATTAAATGTTGCAAAATTGTGTCGTGTTCTGAGAAAACTGGGCATAATGCATGTGCGTAAAGTGTCATCCCAGATTAGCCTGTGCAGTCCGCACAAGTTAATCAGGGACGACACTTTCCGCCTAAATTGGATTTTTGCTATGAAGAGACTTCATTTAAACGAAAAATGTCATAAAAGCGGAAAGTGTCGTCCCTAATTAGCCTGTGCGGACTGTACAGGCTAATCTGGGATGACAATTTACGCACAAGATCAGTATGCCCACTTTTTTCAGAACACGACACATATCAAAAGGGACTGATCAGAAGAAGGTGAACACACGTATTTGTATATACTGGAGGCACTGATACTGGTAATAAGTTTGCAATAAGTGAACAGTACATTATTCCATTGAATACGGAATGTTGATAATCTATTTTTTCTTATCAATAAAGCGTGACAAATCCAATACACGAATATGATATTGTGTTTGGATCATTTGCACTGCTTCTATAATACTCGTTAAACACTGATAGATTCGACCTTCGAACAAATTTGCACTAATAACTGCGTTTAAACGTTGTTTCCTTGCACAGCTGTCCCCGTACATACACTAACCACTTAGTTCGGCTCAATGCTGAATTATTTACTAAAAATGTTGTAAAAGTGCAAATAATTTATATATTGAATTTTAACATTCTATCATTTGCCCTGATTGTGAACATACAGAGCCCACTTTAAGTCGCAAGTTACTTTTATGATTTGTGAATCGGATTATATCCAGTTAAAAAAATGTAAGTTGTCCGTTCAGATACTATCATATGTAGCGTGGTCTGAGAAGACTGGGCATAATGCATGTGCGAAAAGTGTCGTCCCATATTAGCCTGTGCAGTCCGCACAGGCTAATCATGGACGACACTTTCCGCCTTAATTTGATTTTTGCTAAGAAGAGACTTCATTTGAACGCAAAATGTCATAAAAGCGGAAAATGTCGTCCCTGATTAGCCTGTTCGGACTGCATAGGCTAATCTGGGACGACATTTAACGCACATGTATTATACCCAGTTTTCTCAGAAAACGACACATATTCTATTACTAAATGAACCCTATCGTGGTCTAACAGTCAATCACAAAAACAGTTTATAAAGCGGTATAAAAGGTTGTGATATGTAAAGAGCAAATTTCAATCTGGAGCAGTCCCAATGCTGAGTTATTTACCCCTTCATTATTTAACAAACTGCATCTCGTTATATCGTCTTTATTTAATTCGCTTCAAATAAATGTTGTTTAATCTTGCCATTCCAAAATAGATATAATACTGAACATTCATCATTTACAATGTAGCGTTTCATAAAATGGTTGATATTGATACCGTTCATTCAATAGTTTTAGAAGATCTATTTCAATTTTGATGTATAACATTTAACTGTTCAACAATTATGATTCGAAAATTAAATTGTATAATTCTGAATAACCCAATTAAACTCCCAATTACATATAGCAAAAATTAAATCCTAAAATATTGCCTGCAGATAAAGGCGACAAAATACCAGCGCATCAAATGACAAAAAGTGCAGGACATTCATACATATAATAATTAATAAAGTCTTTATCACTGCCTTGGCAAAGCAGAGCATAAGGTGTGTCAACCACTGCAAATGCATGAATAACCAAGCATTAAGTCCAGAATTAAACTCAACGACAAAATTGTGAAAATCTAAGTACAAGAACAATATGAAAAAGTGTTCAATCACTTACCAAAATACAACGGTTCTATTGTTAACTGTCTCCAAGTAGCAGAACACAAATGTCTTTTATTTATAATATTAAGAAGCTATAACAAACACGATGCATTCCTGATTAAAAAAAAACACACACACACACTTCTTTTTGACGATCATATTGTAAACAAATGACTTTTCGGCGTAAGTATTACCATTTATCTATTATACAAAATATATTTAAATTAATGTTAATGTATTCTGATTATTCATCACAACCTTTTAAATTGTTTCAAGTAGTTTTTGGTGAGCTTTTGAATCGTTGTGATTACTGATGCAAGATTCGACAGTATAGCTTTCCCACGGTACGTTCGCGCATTATGTTAAATGTTTTATCTTGTTTAGTTGTTAAATACACGAATTGAACACTGTGCGACAGCTTGGTTCGAAATTCTTTTTATATTATACGCATGAGATTGTTTTAGCGACTTGAAATAATGTGTTCATTGCGTATAAAATTATATTATTTAGCGTTTTAAAATATGCGACATAAGAAGAATAATGATTAAAACCGCGCTAACATGTGTATACTGACTATTGAATGATGCATCCTGCTTATTTAAAATAAAGGTGCTTTAATGACTGAAGCTTGACTGCAAATATGCGACATCTAATGAACAATGATGTTGATATTCTTATACATGTAGACAGTTAATTCAAACTAACAACGAGTTATTAAAAATACAGATATGCTTATGCGTTCGGACTGTTCATGTAAATGATTTGAAAAACACATTTTACGTGATAATGTGCCGTGTGTTATTAAAACAAAGGTTGCCGTTTTATTGATTGCAAGTATGCGATGTGTGACGTTTATATAAGTTAAACAACTGAATGTGACCTTAAAAACGTTTTAAATAATAATGAAATAAAAGTTGTGAATACATAATGGTTATAATGAACATGGAATGACATGTTGAAAAAACACACAACAAGACTGATCAGAGGCAGGTAAATATTGATATACATTAAGGCGGATTGTGGCAACGAGAATGACATGATGGTTACTGAAAGACAGAGTATTGCTTGAAAACCGAAAAATGTTGATGTTCAGTTTTAGAGTCAAATCTATTCGAAACAAAATCATGAAATTATACATTTTAACAATCCATTGAAAACGATATATATTATAAAACAAACATTATTCTTTCACAATGTATAAAAAATCATAATTATTGTGCAAAGGAATTTCGTCTTACCCTGACCAGGCGTCGGCTGGCACCACAAACAAACACACCACCAGAAGCGTGAAACACGCAATAAATCGCACCATGGCTGCCTGAAAGCAATTATCAAACCAGAAAATCTTCTACGAACTATCCTCTAAGTGATTATAGACGTTAACAATAAAAAAATTAATAATCAATTCCAAGCTGACAAATCCGATGTCGGTCTTCCGGGTTTTTGCGTTGTTCTGTTCCGCTGTGCTGAAGTTTGCGGATTTATATTTCAGAACAAGGAAGTTTAAAACTGCGCGACGTAGATTCGGGGTTTTTACAGCTGGATGAGGTAATTTGCAAAAGCAAAATAATATTAAATAGGTTAAGTTTATATGCGGTGTATTTTGTGTTGGTCCTGTGGTGGTTTTGGGTTTGTCGTCGATGTTCAAATTTCCTGTAAAGAGTCGGATTATATTATTTCAATTTGTTTAATATATTTCCTAACATAACGTTCATTTACTAGATGCATAGATTTGCATAGTAACAACATATATTTAGTGTATTTTTGTTACAAGGTGGATGTGAAAGTAAATGATTTCAAATGTTAATGATAAATTAGTAACCAAACAATATCGTAAAAAGCTCATACTGACATATGCAAAGCTTGTTTTGATCTAGTTAAAAACATAAACGCTGCGATGTTTAATTTGAACTAAACATCCTTGGAATACAAACACGACTATTCGTGTTGTTTAGTAGAAGTAAATGTAGAATTCCCTGCAGCCACTTGAATATTGTACCGCATAAGGAAGCGATCGGTATAACAAAATATTGAGAAAACAAACGTGCAAGAGTAGAGTGGCATACAATTTTATATAAAATTACATTTTAAATTTTGAAAATCCGTTATGCAAATTCCTTATTGGTTTGCTGCATTTCCATTTTTACCAGTTTAACTGCGAAACAGCAATCGCCTAGTTTGATCTGAAAAAGCTTCATAAAACAATCGATGTGATTTACCATGCGATATTTTCTTAATATTGCTTCAAAGTGTTTGATTTTACTTTTTGACAACTTTAAGAATGTGTTGTTATAATAATTAAAGACATACCAAATGCAATTTGTACTGTCAAAACACGCCAATTAAGACACATGCAAGTGTTAGAAGCTTGTTTGTATAATTATTAGATCTTTGTGCGGGGTTAGTTATTTCTTCCGAAAATCAATAAAAATCAATGTTTGTGTATGATTATGCATTATTTGTATATTTCGATTGCTTCATACGTACTGTGTTTGAATAAAAGCGTTCGATCGAGGCTTTAGTAATTATGCTTTGGACAAACATATGTCTTGTAAGCATCTAGAGTGTTATATTTAAACCTATTTAAGTTTAAATTGTAATGTCAGTTTTCATGTGCTTATCATGAAAACAGATACAGCTCTTTCTTAGAAATATGTGTCGTGTTCTGAGAAAACTGGACAAAATACCTGTGCGTAAATTGTCGTCCCAGATTAGCCTGTGCAGTCCGCACAAGCTAATCAGGGACGACAATTTCCGCGTTTATCGAATTTTTCGTTTAAATGATGTCTCTTCTTAGCGAAAATCCAGTTAAGGCGGAAAGTGTCGTCCCGGATTAGCCTGTGCGGACTACACAGGCTAATCTGGGATGACACTTTACGCACATGCATTTTGCCCAGTTTTCTCAGAACACGACACATATATGTCGTAATTATAGAGATTTTTCATCGAAGTATATTTCGGCTTCATTCCTTGCCAGAGATACAAGCCTTTATTTATGAACTTTTATGATCATTTCGAATACAAGTGTGAAGTTTTGAAATTTAAAACTTGCAGTTGTTACAGATGTTTGAGCGTGCTGCATGTAAGCCTGATCCTAAAGTTAATGTTCACCATGAATTTTCTAAGAACAAAAATGGGAATAAATATGCTAATTGCATGTCAGAGTGATGGGCCTTGGTCGGTGACCTCTTTATCTTGAAGACATGTGTACAGTTTCAATTGAATATATGTAAACATTTACCTGAATTTCATCTTGCACGCGGACTTTAACCTGACCGTTATATTTCAAAAGGGGGACATACTTCTTGTTATCGGCTGGTCATAGTTATAGGTAATGGTCAGTGACTAAACATATGCGTGAAGTGGCTGCAGTTGAAACAGTGATATGGATTTGTTTCACGTAGATCTTAACAAAAGCATTGCACATACGCCGACGGCAAAGCCGATTAATGGGTCAATCATATATTTTAGACTACTCAGTGAAAATTCGAGCTTAAAACAATATAAGTGTCTTATACAAATACATGTAAGATCTCGGTGATCTAGATTTAATCGTTTAAATAGATTGTTGTTTTGTGTATAATACTAACTGCAACAAGACATACTATTCTGATAGTGTTACTTTCGTTACTATATGTGTGTGAGTATATTCTTAATGTTCATGAAAATTAGATCATGACCCCTTTTCTTGTTTGTGTTCGTGTCTTTAGTCGTGATAGCAGTGATAGAAGTTAACGTCTCTACAAATGTCTACTCAATTGAACCTTATTTTTAATCGATTATCAATCAACAATCAATCGATCAATCTCTTGCACGATGGTTACATTGCATATGTATGTGAGAGCAACGAACGACAACTCTGCATAGAGATTGTCAATCGATATGTATATATTTAGCCGCATTGAAATCTTAAACGAACGTTAACTGATTTACAGCTGCATTATTTATCATATTTAGAGATATATAAGCTATCTCATACCTGGTTCAGTACAAGGTTTCAACCTGTTAGACGCAGCAGATATAAATGATTCTTCGAGCCGATATTGGCTTTGATATTGCACTTGCGATATTTAACGTGCGATCAGCATTTAAATCAATCCAAGCTTCGGTTACAATACAAACGATTTTCAAACAGCTCTCAACCGCAAGTTTGGACAGGACATTTTCCGCACCGTATGTTCATCAACAATTCCGTTGAATTAAAGACACAACTACAAGTGTGTACCTGACCGATAAATACGTGACAATCTTTTAAAATTAACTAATTTAGATATGAATACTGGCCGCATGCAAATGATTATGAACAAATACATGTATTTTAAAGTCTTTGCAGGTATGTTGTGAACATTTGTAATGTTATATTATATTATTTTCTACTTTCATGTTATCAGTCTTTGAAAGGAAATGCACATACACCCATACACATATCAATCGCTTTTCACATGTTGAACATGAATGTTTTCAAATGGAAACTAAGTCGTGCGGACGTACAAGTTGCAAGACGAAAACACACTCAATTGATAGATGTTATTTTCCTGGTCAAACAGCGGCATCGCAAACTTATCTATGTTAAATGTCCTACGTTGCGTATGTCAAGGCAGTAAACAGTTTTTTTAAGTGGCTGAATCCCTTGATTTTTTAAGATTTCAGGTTATTGATTTATTAGTGTTACGATGTACAGGTAATTTTAAAGATATGCATGACAAAGTTTTATTTAAAACATCACCTTACGCTTATTTATCCTGGTTTAAATGTGAAATCACTTTTCATCGAGAATACACATCTCATACATAAACAACGGCGTGTGAACTTGTTTATGATGTGTTCAAAAGCAAACGAAAGTTGCGAAAGAAATATATTAAATCGTGACACTTAATTGCATCACGTCTTTGGCAGTATTGCAGGCAATAAAAAAGTCCTCTTTCGTTGTTTTCAATGGAAGGAGCCTTTTGTATTGCCCATAAAACTGCTAAGGACGTTATGTCCGAATCGTTGACAGCAAACAGATGGCTGCTCCTGATAGTTATTTTGTAATAGCGACTGACAAATACCCCCTTAATTACTGTTTGATAAATACTCTTTTAATTTAATGACATTTACAATGCGATATTCTTAAACAAAGAATGACATATATATAGGAATAATATATTACATATAAACATTATAAGGAGAGAAATTATGATAGCAATACAACCAAGCAGGGAAATGCATTTTCACAAAAACAAATATTGAATAATAAAACAGTCAAAACTGTTATGTAGTTCTAACCATCTATTATATATCAATAGTTCTCTATGTTTTCAATTTTAGCACAAGTGGAGATCTTAATGTCTACATGTGATTTTATGCAATGAACCAATGTGAAGTCGATCGTGCGTACGTAATCAGTCTAGTAAATCTGCTAATGTAAACGGACTGAATGAATGCAAACAAAAATAAACTACATCTACATCATCAGTAACTGGGGCTACGTTTCAACAATACGGGTGTATTCGATAATCATGTAATTACATAGCCAAACGAGATTGACGGCGTCGTACGTATCCCTATGCTTAAACCGGCCGTACCCATACACATTTATTCGTTCATAAGTTGCATGTGATTTATTTGAAAAGACCATGTCTGTGTTAAAGTGTTCATTCGAAAACTTAAACATAGTTATGGTCAAGAAGCAAGTAATCCCATTAATCAATATTTGATCGTGTGACTACATTTAAAAACGAGAACTGTCGTGATCGTGGAACAAGGTCTCGTTTTAGAACAAAAGGCAGTGTCTATGGTTCAAATATTCCAAAGAACCGAGCAATGAAGTCAGTTTATATAATGACACGAACAAATATTCATGCCGTGCTAATGACTTACCCCATAAAGAAGAAAGTGTTTTTGTCGTAAGTGTTTGTTTAAGTCAGTGAACCATAGCGATGAACGCTTGTATGGTTTTGTAATAGGACAGGTTTTCTCCCTTCATTTAAAGTATTGCCCTTTAAATGTAAACTTTCTTTATATGTATTTTACTTGAGTAAATGAGTTAAAATAGTGTATAATAATATGTTGTGTACAATTGATTATCAGTAACTTATACATTTTGTATGACAATATTATGATATATGTCTATTGTACAATTGTTTTATTGACTATTTGTACGGAAGACGAGATGAATGTCTCGGTCTCAGTAGTCTGTTGTGCGACGTGTTTGGAAATTCGAGTTAAATCCGCACTTTTCCTCAAAGGAAACCATGACCGGTATGTTATGACACGTTCGTACAATCTTACAGTTAAAATAAAATAGATTACAGTTCAATTCCTAGTTTCTTAGTTATTCGTAAGAGTTAATCCCTTTAACACCTCTTTAGGTGTAAGACATAGGACCCGTTCTATTACAGTTATAACATTCATAAACTGATATATCCTACGTATGTGAAATTGAAATTACCGGCGTTATACAGTATAAACATACAACATGCTTTTAAATATATTTCGAACAACCAGGTACAGCGTCGCATTATTATTTAGAGTGTTATTACGTGTCTTAAATTATGTATAAAACAAGTCATAGGATATGTTGTTACTCAGGGAATCTGATATATAAAACGGGGATTTTAGGCAAGCAGTGAACAAGGAAGTCATCCTTGGAAAGTTTTCTTTTCTCATTTAACGCACGTCACGTCCTTCACAAAGCGATCCAATGCGATTGTTTTAGGGGTTTATGTGCATGTCCAATTGTTTTAGGGAATACTGGTTTATCATGCCTGTGAGAGGATTAAGTGTTACGGATCTCCCTGTCGGTGGAGTTTACAAAAGTATCATGACTTCATGTTCAAGTGAAAGCCCCACTTTATTTGTCGACAGTTAATACTTATTTTACAACTGAATTTATATTTGCTTAGATAGTTAAATGAAGTAGAAAACTATACGTCTTTACCGATGATTTTTTAGTAAAGTGTACAACATAAAGTCGTCCAATGTCGCTTTTTTTAAAGGCACTTGTCGTTTTTGTAAAATTTGACAATATGGAAATGATCGAAGTACGTCGATATGTAAAATCTTCTTTAAACGCCACTTAAGCGGAGCGGAACGGCGCGCGTTGCATTCGAATTGGCAAAACGGGCTATTTTACACTATTTTGGTAAATACTGCATGTTTTTCCAACATTCGGGATAATCGTGCTAAATAACATAAACGTTTTACGATTTTAACATTAATATCCACACTGTTTCATGCTAAATGCTGTGAACTCATCGTAAAACATTTTACCGAATACATGAATATCTGCGCATATGACATCGTATTAGAAAGTAATTAAACCGTAAACAAATAAAGTCCTAAAATTAGCAATAATTATCAATCACATCTTCCTCTAACATGAAGTACTATGATTTAGACAATAAAATACTGAAGTGCTGGGACGGACGTCTTTAATCGGCGCGCTGCCGACATTACAGCCTGAGGGCCGTTATATGCTTAGGGCCGATTATAGATGTCCGCCCAGCTCTGCCTTTTGTAATCGGTTAAAGGTATGTCATTCGTTGTTTATGTTACTCCACGTTGACTTATATTTATTACTAAACCAGATTTCCGTATTTTTATTTTCATTTAAATGAAAACGCAATTAATGAAGTTTCTCGTGTGACGTAATTTATGTGACAAAGAACGCCAGTTTCAGCTCGATTGTCTGGACTTTCGGTGCAATAATGCGTTTGCTTTTTTTAACATTAAAAATACGACAAAAAGTTTTGCATTTTTAAAAGCGGCGAACGAATCCAAAACACATTTCGGATTGTTTGTTTGTCGTGCAAAATTGGGAACTACAATAGCAAAAAATAAATCGCTCTGACCAGTCATTTGATTTCGTAAATCGTGTTTAAAGCAGATACGTTAGTATTCGATACCAACGTTTCCAAAAAGTATGGTTTAAATTATATTCAAATTTGTGGAATGAAGAACTTGCGATGTAAGTACATAGAGGTGTATGTGTATCGTTAAACGCGTTGGATTCAAGTTGTCATTGAGGTAAGCGTGTCGTTTATTAAATTGTGTTTGATTACATTAAAAGGTTAACAAGTGTCAACGATCCAATCTATACGTTTTTATATTTTTTTTACAATCCTATAGCTAACCTTTTAAATGCATTTTTAGAGTATGTTCCTGGGATAAGATTTGCAACGCTCAGAGATAACATGCTTTATATAGCTTGGGTTTTTCAAAATTGTGTTTTTATTCATGACGCAAAATACTCTTTTTTTAAATCGAAACATACAATTCACACATTCTTCACCTGAGCATATGCATTTTGTATCATCTTACCGTATGTTTTAATGAATTGTTCTTTGGTGTAGCTTTATTTAATTGCGTTACACTTGGACATACTTGGTATCAATTTTAAGAGTAGAATAATTATTTTCGTTTGAAAACGTGATTGTTTTTATGTCAAATACATTGTTAACTTAATCCATCGAGTTAACCTGGAGTGCACATAAAATGTTGTTCGAGTATTTTAGGTAAATGCCTGCCCCGCCGGATTGTATGCATATCTGCATAAATGTATTATATAACAAACATAAAGGTATTATATAACAAACTGTATATCCTAGCTGCTTAGTGTATTACACATTGCATTTTACATTTAACTAAATTAGTTTCAAGCTAAGCACATTCGATGTTTACCTACCTTAGAGCAGCAGGTATTATCCTTGATGCCGGATATGTAAAGCCATGATGCTATATGACTATATAAACCTTTTTACCGTGACGTTATGTTTTCTGGTAAGTATCTTTGTAATATTAAGTCCAATTTCACCTTGTTTTTGTATATATTATATTCTTACAATTTTCCAGCAACTTTTATAGTTCCTATAGGACACTCAAAGATTGCCTGTAATAGCAAAACGCTCATGGTAATAAAAATAAAACTAACCTAAACAATCTACCGTATTTAACTCCGATTTTTAACGACTATGCCAAATTGTAGTCCCCTTAACATGGGAGAAACCAAATATGTAACTCTGTTGCACGTTGCAAGAATGTACAGACCTGTTTATGTACTTGATGCATTCGAAGAGCGCTATACGGTACGTACATGATGATGCACGCGCATTTTACCTGCAGCTCAGCTATTCTTGCCTGCGCAAATATTAACAGGTGCAGATACATGCGTGTAACCTTGAGGAAAATGTCGAAATGAACATAGGAAAATGTCTTACATTGTGTGCGCATTATATATAAGATTTTTACAGGAGACAAAAAAGCAAGGTGTAGATGTTGTGTTTCTATTGTTATTGTTTTGGATAGTTCTTAAAGAATAGAAATCTACACTGTATAGAAACAAACCTTCTGAGGCTTAGTACAGTTGTATCTGATAGCGTATCGGCTTGCGAATAAAATCGGGTATAATAAGTGTTCAGTCTTATTAACTGCTTTTAATATATGTTTTAATACATGTTTACATCTGTATCGCGAATGTTACAGCACTGAGTTGTTGTGTGAGAAAAGATTATGCGTTATCAAATTATTAAAACATTAATTTATACCATCTTTGTAACAACTATGCTCTTATTTATGTCTAAAATACCTTTCTGTTTATAGTTGAAGTTACGTTTATAAATGTATGCTACATTATTAATATTTTCTTATATAATAGGCCTTATCGCAAGTCTCGGATGATATATGACTGAAGCGAGTGGTTTGGCCTTTGTCAGCTGTGTTACGTCGAATTGTCCTCCGTCATTGTGTCACTTTAGTTTAGTTTAGTTTTGTTAAGAAATTTCGCTTGAAACAATATTCTGGATTGGTCATTGTCCAGCGAGCGAAGTCAACTACTAGTTATTGCATGTTAACATGTTAACCTAACGATTACCCAACCCTATGTACATGTTCAAGCGAGGGTTGGATGTATATGTGATACTTCCTTGCCAAGTTACATATGAAGGTATCGACGTATGAAGTTCCATTAAAATTTCTTCTTAAGTAAGAGAGGGGAAGCAAGGATGGAGTAAGAAGACCGAACGACTGGGATGGCCCCATATGCAATGCCAGTCAATAGATTTGCACGTACCTTACCTTTCATACTAAATTTGTTATTATTGAAAAGTTGAGGCGGTGTTTGTTTTCGCGGGCGCGTGAAAAACGTTTTATTTGTGAAATCTTTGTGATTAAAATGTACAAAATGTACGGCTATACGCATGCGCACGACTGAGTGTTTTTGTAGTTGTGATATTTTATTTTAACAACGAACACATTTGTAAAAATTCATTTCGGTATATGAACAATAGCGTTTCTATATACATTTTGATCAATCACATCAAGCAAGATTGCAACATAAATGTGACCTTTTCAGTTGTACCAATGTTTAGTCCTGGCGACCTGGTGTTTTGACACACGTAACACAGATTCGACAGTATATTTTCTATAAAAACATGTTGACCTCGATATATATTAAACATAACTTCAATTTAAATGTTAAGTTTATTTAAACGTAAGTATTTCACAAATATATTGCCAATGCAATTTAATTATATAGCTTTACAAATGCATATAACGTCAGGAGGTTCTGGGACATTTAGTTTTGGGCTTCGCCATTAAAAGTCAGTCGTGCGACATAAAACGTCAAGAGTAAAGTTAGAATCAGTGCGACAGTAAACGCTGCTACACAAATTAAAAAAATGTAAACAGTTGCAGATGTATCGCTATAATATTGCCGGCGCATCTAAATAACGACTGCAATACCCTGTGTTAATAGAGAATGTAAATTATAAAGAATGCACTGTATGCATGACTTTAATTTACTTATGAAAACCTGAATTTTGAACTTCCAGATCCCCTCATTTGTTGCTCATATTCTTTGAAAGGTTTTAACATTATTTCGCGACATAAATCTGTAAATTAGAATGTTAAAAAAATATATTACTTCTATTTAAGAATAGCTAGCATGTAATTTTAGTGATGCTTTTCTAAACATGTAGTCTGTTTATACCTAATAAGAACATGTTTACCATAGTATTATAACCAGAGCTTGCACTCAGCCAAAGCCATTGTTTTCAAGTTTGATTTTGGAAATTGTAAGTATACTTTGGGAAGTTTTTATTTTTCCATGTCAGCAATTTGGGATGTATGGGGGGCCAATAACTCCCATACTCCCATAGACGGTACAATTCTCAAGACAAATATTCATTTATATAAATTATTAATTAAATAATTAGAGTTCGTTACGAAAAATTACCGCAATCTATATCATAAAGTGTGCACAATGAATTTTTGTCAATGAATATTTCGAAACCTGTTATGTAATTAAATTGTTCACAATTATTAACTTGTTTTTGTTCATTTAAATATGTTCTGTATTCAACAATATTTACACTATATCCTGGATCATTTTGAACTAATGCATTTCGTGGATATAAGGTATATATGACTGAAAAAAGTCTTAGTATTCTTTAATTTTAATGCGGTCATTTAACCTTCTTACACATTGCTCGCATCAGCTAGTTTACCAGTACTAAGTGTACAATCGTATGCCATTAACGGACAACTGGCGTACTTAAATCAGAGTATGGGTTCGCAGAAGTAATTTCGCGACCAAATCCCACACGAGTTATGTGGCGGCCGGGCCGGGAATCGAATCCGAAATCCTCTGGTTTGTAGTCCAGAACTCTACCAAACTTAGACATTGTAAACTGAATGAATAGCTAAAACACGCAAGTTTCACGGCTGGGTAGTATCAGCATATGGCCACTGAAATCTGTGTTGGGTCCCTAAATGACTTTGTGAAAAAATGGATATGTTCTCTGACAACAATTTGAATGAACCTGGGTCGGCATCAATCGCTATAACTTAAGTGTCAAGCCATGAAGTGAAAATACGGACTTGTAAACTAAACAATATGATTATGAGACTCAATCGAATATCGTGTGATTGCTTAAATATTGTGTTTTTTTGTTTTCATTTTTAATTTGTGTTTTGTATCAGTTGAATGAATCACAACAAATACTTTAAATAATTAGAATGATGCTCCGTCCTATGTTTTGAAATAAATATGCAATCAGTATGAATATATAAATACTTTATAGTTAACATGTTTAAAGAAAGAGCAAACTTGTTGAAACAATATATTTCGCTAATTTCAAATTATCGTTTTGGGTGACAATGTATTTACATGTCAGGCAATAAGGTCCACTGGAAGTAGCATGGCAGCTGCTTGTATTTGGGTTGACACAAATCCCACCATCTGCGTTATTATGGCTGTAGGGTCGCTGAATTCAGAATGAAATAATGACGATTCTTCATTCTAGCTACTGAAGATCTCATAATGAAGTTTTGCACAGTTAAGTAAATAATGCAAACATATAATACTATTTAATTTACAAATCTGTACATCGACTGAGAATAAATTAAACAAGTAAAGCGTGTAATGTGTTGCATTTTATGTGCTAGACCAACTGCTTAATGTACCGACCGAGTTACCACCATCAAGGTTCAAAGCAATATATCCCATTTTTCAAAGCATGGGTAAAATTAAGCAACATGTTAACAAGGAACGAAACTTACTTCTAGGTAAACATGAGCTCAAATATCGGACGATAAGAAAAAAGTTGAAATTGGACAAAACACTCACACACACACGCACGCTCACACACACACGCACGCACACACACGCACGCACGCACGCGCNCCATCTTGGCCCTCTTGTTTATAGGGAGCATTGATTTAAAATGCATTCATTCATGTATATATTGAAATTTAAGAACAAATGAGTGAGAATGTTGATACATTTTAATGAGTTTAATCGTCTACAAGTCTTAACTGCATTTGAGCAGTGTAAACGCTTATATATATATTAATGTATATTTTTGTTTTGAGTATCAATTTTGACCACTGACCAAAATTTTAACTCAAATTTAAAACATGATGTGTTTTAGCAAGTTAACATATCTGGTACATCCTTGTGGAAGTTGTGTTTTTTTTTTGTTTAAAATGTGTACATTATTAACACTCATGAATACGAAACATATTGATAATACATGTTCTATAATTGATAATCATCAATCAAAATCGGCAACTTTCATAATTTCGACGCTTTTTATCGATTATGTAACACAAACTTGAAATACCGATATATGTGTCGTGTTCTGAGAAAACAAGGCAAAATGCTTGTGCGTAAATTGTCATTCCAGATTAGCCTGCGCAGTCCGCACAGGCTAATCAGGGACGACAATTTCCGCTTTTATGGATTTTTTCGTTTAAATGATGTCTCTTCTTTGCGAAAATGCAGTTTAGGCGGAAAGTGTCGTCCCGGATTAGCCAGTGCGGACTGCACAGGCTAATCTGGGATGACACTTTACGCACAAGCATTTTACCCAGTTTTCTCAGAACTCGCCTCATATAGTTTTAGCTTCCATCACAATCCAAAACCTGCGTAGTGTAATTGTAGCATACGTGTTTGCATCAAAGCATATCTTGATAAACCCGTTTATGCCTAGTGGACGCTCCCATCCTTCTAAATTGGATCAATTTATTTCCAAAATTAGGGATGTCTAGTATATTTATTTCTTTATTTAGAATATTTCTTACAGAAATTCCTTTAAACAAACAGCGCAGACCCTGATGAGACGCCGCATCATGCGGCGTCTCATCTGGGTCTACGCTGTTTACCAAGACCTTTTTTTCTAGACACTAGGCATAAATGGGTTAAGATAGTGGAATATCAATCTCAAAACAACGTACTAGTGTTATGTGTGCTCCATTAATAATATGCTGTGAAGAGGCAGGTGAGGTAGAAACAAGCCCTTCATTAGATTCTGTTTTGTTCTGTTAGTTTGTTTTAATTTCAAAAATATGTCAGTCACCCATGGCGGTCAGTTAACAAAAGCGCACATTGACTGGGCTAGCCGGTTTTACAATTACTAAGTGAGTACTTTTGTCCAGTAAGTGAAAACTGCCCTTCTTGAATCAACGGACAAATATAGGGAGAGGTCGTTCAAATGATTGCATGACCAATCCCCACAGAAGTTATTTAACCCATGTTTGCCTAGCGTCTAGAAAAAAGGCCTTGGTAAACAGCGTACACTGCTTCTCAAACATTTGTCTGGGCAGCCAATCAATGCGCAGGTGCGAGTTGAGCACGCGGGGTGATGGCATCGCGGCCAAACTTTCCTGAGGTTCCTTTTCCAGCATATTGTCTGTCTTCGTCCTAGGGATGGTCTCCGCCCGCCCGTTCAGCATCATGCTTATGATCTCCCAGATCCAGTGCGTACCTGAATACGTACACTGTAATAAGCACTACTGAAACTAGAATTCGTCACTTGTCGTAATACTTAACATGATATTATAGAATGTCTAAGAATGGCCCTAGATCACTTACCCGGTAATTGTTTTAAGAAGCCAACATGACTGTTCAGGCCATTTACGACAAATATTGTCTGATTCCGTATGTTTTCACATTCCGAAAATAGCACATCTATTATTGTGTTGCTCTGACCGTGTATATTGAAGACAAAGGATGTAGTAGTATATGCTGTTATCAAATAAAGTATTTATATTGCCTTCCGGTTTGACAAGAGCCCTGCTCACAGCTACAACCCCGTTTGTTCTAACATGCACCGCACACTATACATATAGGTCATGTAAAACCCTCGTGTTCAATAAAAGAGCTTGCAATGATTGCTGTATATGGCAATGTCGCGTTCCATGCATGAAACGCTGCACTTACCCTGAGCTGTAACTCCTATAAAGATGAAATAATTCCGTACACGTTTAAGTTTAGACAGATCAATGTTTAGGTGAAACACATATTTATATTGGAGTCAATGCATACATTGAGCATATGCTGATCATTTGAATTCAAGAAACTAGACTGGTAACTATGTGATAATTGACCCGGTGACTTAGTTTTTTTTGAAGCTTGTGACTCAGATTCAAACTCATCCTAGATATGGTATAGAAAAGCATTCTGACCGAGTTGTATCATGATTGCATGAAACATGTTTCCTATATGTCGTGTTCTGAGAAAACTGGGCAAAATGATTGTGCGTAAATTGTCATTCCAGGTTAGCCTGTGCAGTCCGCACAGGCTTATTAGGGACGACAATTTCCGCTTTTATGGAATTTTTTGTTTAAATGATGTCTCTTCTTAGCGAAAATCCAGTTTAGGCGGAAAGTCTCGTCCCGCATTGGCCTGTGCGGACTGCACAGGCTTATCTGGGATGACATTTTACGCACATGCATTTTGCCCAGTTTTCTCAGAACACGACTCATAGTGTTTTGACATTTTTCTAAGATTTGTTTGAACTGGTGAACTAGGTTTACGTCACATGTGATCCAGATTCGAACTTTGCAAAGACAATTGCTAGATAAACACTTTACTTTGACAAAGTTTCTTCAATTTTGATGCAAAATGTCGCCTTTGGAGTGGTAAGACGGTCTTTCTTAAATTCGATCTAGTGACTTAATTTTTGGACGCATATGGCCCAGATTCGAACATAAACTACGTTTTATCAAGATAAACATTCTCACCAAATTTCTTTAAGAATGCATGACACATGTGGCCAAACAGAGAGACAGACATACACGGGGATTTCGGTATACACCCCTTAATATCGTTACAGGCGGTTTAACATATTCTCTGAGTATAGTGTATATGAATAATCACGATGTTCGGGGAAAGTCTGGGTTGAAAAAAGAGGCGAATATTTTGTAATTTTTAAAGTAGAACGATACAAATCGAAGATGCACAAGTTCATAATATTAGCAACATTGCCTACACGTTCGAATGTTTTACGATGAAACATGTATCAGAACGCCTCCGGACAAGTTTAGATCCACTAACAGACAGTGATTCCAGTATACCCCCATTTACTAGGTAACGGTATCAATGAGTACTTATTTATCTAAATGTATCAAAATAACGTACAATATCATATATTTTTAAGATGCGTAACGTACGATCTATTAGTCAAGTCGCTTTGTATTACCTGCTATTCGGACAAGTTATATTTGATTATTCTCCCGATTAAGTACCCCTACAAGAGAATACGGCAGCTACTATAAAATCACTAGTTGGTTTGGTCTGATATTTGCGCTTCCTCAGTTGCGCGTGTTATGACCACCACGAATAATCGCCGTTTTAACAACTAATTTGTGAATATTGTGAACGCATTATTACGCGAAATTACATGTGAACGCCAAATTACAGGCACATATTGACCTTCATACGAAGCGCCGAATTGAATGGACTTGTTCACAGATTGTGTCTCTTTGGAAAATGTATTGACATGAATTTACAAACACAACTTTTATACTTGGAACGTTTTGAATAATTATAATAATACAAAAAAGGCTGGTATGAATTTAGTGTACCTGACTTAGGGAAAGCTTGTAGGAAGATATCGTCTGGTCTGCACTCCAGGTTACGGATGCTCCTCATGAGCTTCCCCTGCTCCGAAGGCTCCCTACCAAAGGTGCAGGTTCGAAAGCCATCAGTCTCCGTTAGATGAACAGTTTCTCCGGCAGCGTCCGCTATCTCAACCAGTGACATGATTCAGCCGTATGTTCTTGAGCACTGTAGACAATCAAAGTATGGGCTTAATCCGGGTGTTCTATAAAAAACAAGCTATTTAATCTATGAATACAAACCAAGCTGACACATTTTAAGTCCTTTCAAAATCACATTCCATATCAACTGTAATTATTTGAATAAAACTTATATTGGTACATACAATGAGTCAGCGTTATTTGGGCCAAAGGCTTGTCCTAAGTTGTGGATATCCGGACTACATCTATTACGTCTACAGGCTATACGAGCACTTAATGTAAATCTATCTATGATATCTATGAATCACAGTTGAGTTCACAATTTAGGACCAGTTTATGCATACTGACACATATATGATAAATGGTTCAAATGAACTTTGCCAGTTGAGTGTGCCATTTTAAGTAACCCTTATTCATGTGCAGACTTTGATGTGCTTAATCACAGCGATTGTGTAGTAGATTAATCATTTTATCTTAGAATGACAGTGAGCAAGTCTCTAAAGATGAGTACTTATTACAAAAAAAGTTTATGCTTCCTGACAATAACTAAGAGTAGTTAATAATTCCATTAAATAACTGTGGTTCCTTGCGACACAGATATCCACTCATCAAGCTCAATTAAAGGAGATGTCTACAAATCTTTCCATCGACAACGAGAACAGTTTTTTCCCTGAAACGGACTCGAGAGTGTCTCTATAAGCCAATGGCATTTGATACAATGCAGATTAAACAATTAGGTTAAAACTAAATTCTTTTCTGTCATAGATTTGTCTCTGGTCAAGTGTACATATGATACACAATTTGTATACGAGAATGCTGATAATATAGAGAAAACATGTAGACCGTCGCTTTTATCATGTTCATATATCTCGTAATTGATAAAACGTAGATATGAGATGATGTGAATATTATGTTTACTAATTAAATTGTTAATATGAACTTTTTGTAGTTAAATGTCAATAAAGTGCATAATATAAATGCGCATTTTCGAAATCGTTATACGTTTCATATGTGACATTCAAAAGACGTACATATAACTCTTTACAGTACATACTACTTTTAAATTAGATATAATGTTTTGAAATATATATTTATATTACATTTTCTTTGACATGTATAATAAATTTACCATGATACATATCAGGATTCGTCCATTCTTCATTAATGTACTGTTTTTTTTCTTGAGAAGTTCTCATTACTATGTTAACTCTGTAAACCTGTCAGTGTTAGTACCCAATTACTTTCACTTAATTACATGTGAGCCGCGATGTATTAAGATTGGGAATAATTAATCTCCGAAAACATTGTCGGATTTAAACTGTGTTTATACATTAAGTTGTTCATTTTTAAAATTACAATTCATTAAAATTATTTACTTGCAACAATTATACATTAAATAAAACAATTATGAGAATACATTTCTCACATATTTAAATGAAACCCATATATTTTAAGCGTTTTTGTAGGATGCAACATTACAAAAGGAGGGATGAATAAAACACACGAACGTTTCGTGGTAAGCACACAACATTTCTTGCGTAATTATCGGTCAATGTATCTTTACATATGCCAATTTGATTACTCTATCAGATGTAATCGCAATCTTTACACAATTGATGTAATATATATATGAACGAACATTATGATTATATTAATTACGCTACACACAAAACCTGTTAAAAACCTGCAAAAAACGTTATGCAAACAGTGCCAAATTGGGTATTATGATGAATGAAACGACATTTTCGACGGGCTACCAATTTACTAACGTTGTTACGTAATCAATTCACGCTAGTCGAGTCATTGTATTTGTGGTTTTGAATGGTTCCAGAGTACGACTGGAATGGAAAATAGCTGCGCACATGGTAAATTAAGATTCCAATCAAGGAGGGAAGCGTATATGTTTAGCAATGTTCCATGATTCATCATTTAAAGCATTTAATGACAAACTTCAAAACATGCCAAAATCTGTGAACAATTCCTTTTAAAGGGACCTGTTCACAGTTTGTTTAATTGACGAAATTGATTTTTTTTTCAGATTTGCAAATTTTCACCGCAGTTATGTTATTTGCACGAAAATAGTTATACTAAACATTTACCATGCCCTCAAATATCCATTATATTCAACTTTTGACGATTTAAATATCTCAAAATTATAAAGCGTTACAAACGCGAAACGCTTAAATAATTTGGATGGTTCTGTTGTTATCATTATATTCTGTGACACTACGAGGATTGCTGATATTTAGTATAAAATACATTAACAAAACCAGAAGCACGGTTGGCCGAGTGGTTTTAGCATAAGTCTTCTACTTCAAGGGTTAGTGGAATGCTTTTTTCTTTCTTTAATTTTATTCTTGTTTAATACTGAAGCTCTTTAGTACCGATGTTTCAATTTATCAATTTAAAGCATTTAATGACAAACTTCAAAACATGCCCAAATATGTGAACAAGTCCCTTTAAGATTTGCATTGCATTTTCAATGAGTAATAAAATTTCGTTATCAGGAAGAAAATGTAAAATGTTAAACCTATTAATTTTGTAGAAAATTATGACGTAATAGGTGTTGAACGTGTATTTGACAGGGGAACAAAAGGATCCTTGTTTTAATGTGATTTAAAATGAGTAACGCTGTTTTATTTGTGACACTTTATTTGTATGAACTTACGATGTAAATATGTCATAACATATGACATATTATGACATAATTGTAGAACATTGGCACACGCATATGAATGTGTTTATTGTGTTATGTTCTGTTCTGTTCTATGGTACTTTCATATTTTGCCTTCTGGCTATAAAATCGCATTTGAAATAGTTTTAACGGATGGAATGAACTATGATTGTGGTGCTATGAGTAGTTGGGGTGCTAATATTTATCATGATATCAAATGATTCGCTATTATTCACCGGTGTAAGATTATTTATTTTTTGAAAACAAAAAACATGATTATGTAATGCTGCATACCACTGTTGCAAGATAAATGTACTCGTAGTTTATGACATAATGACAACATATGATTATTTATGCATTTGTCTTTAATCTTCCATGGAAGGTTGCATGACCGTTTACACAATCATTTGTTGTGTAATTCACTTTGCTAGTTTAATGAACCTTTGTCACATTTAAATAAGATTGTCTAAGCATACTTAATACCAGGGTCACGTCTCATCTCAGATCATACAATAGTAAATATTTAAATTTTAATTATTTTTCATTAAACATTAAAGAAAGTTATCAATACAAATTATTGAAATAAACTAATGAGACGTTGGTTCTTTGCTTTCATGTTTCTTTAATCATTTAATCGTAATGTACGTATTTATGTAGCGTTTAAAAAGACAGGATATTTGCTTATTAACTATCGTTAGTTATGATGCAAGTTGTGTAGAAGTATACATAATAAGCACAAAAATCTCTTAAATTAGTACATTTTAGTGATTCTTTTTATTTTCCTGCAATATTCCGCATACGATTTGAGCCTCGTTCTGTGGAAACTGGGCTTTATGAATGCGCATGAGGTGTCATCGCAGATTACCCTGTGACATGCTCACATGCTAACAAGGGACAACACTATCCGCTTAAACTGGATTTTTTATAAGAACAGATTTCTTTTAAACGAAACATACCATAAAAGCGGAAAGTGTCGTCCCAGATTAGCCAGTGCGGACAGCTAAGACTAATCTGAAACGCCGCTTAACGTACATGCATTAAGCCCCGTTTTCTCAGAGCGCGTCTTATCTAGTGTTGACCAAATCGATCATAAATATATATTTTTTATAACTTAAAGTTCTGTAATACAGTACAGGATGGGCTACGATGGCGTGTACTCGTATATATCTCACATAGTAAAATAAACATGAAACGAAATTCAATTTTGAAAAGCACTACTTTTTAGTTGGCTAAATACACTAACGTCAGAAAAATCCTGTCCGTATGAAAAGTGTGCATATGTGTTCCAAGATCAAGTATAGCCAATACATAAAGATAAAAAAAAAGAAAAACAATGGACATGATTTCATAATGTGTTTAACTATGTTGATCGATTTACGCATATAAGATTTGTTTTAAAGGGACTGTCAACCACGAATGACGAAAAAAGAAAAGTTCTAAAATACCGTAATTTTTTTACAATTATGAGTTTATATTGATTAAAATATCACGACTGGTATATTACATTACTTGAAAAAAGTTGTTTAGTTTTCATATTTTCAGTATATTCGGTAATAAATTTTACTGGGTATGTCTACCACGTAACTACCTGTTAACTATAACTAACGCAAGTAGATTGATCCTCATCGTCACGTCGTGAACCCAGGAATGCAAATTGTGCATGCGTAGTGAATTGTATATATTTTTTATATAAAATGATCAATCTACTTGCGTTATTATCCCCACACTTTTTAAAAAAAAGGTGGGGATATTGGTGTCATCTCCGCCGTCCGTCCGTCCGTCTGTCTGTCTGTCCGTCCGTCTGTCTGTCTGTCTGTCCGTCCGTCCTGGCCAATATCTCCTTCTACACTATAAGCACTAGAACCTTGAAACTTACACACATGGTAGCTATGAGCATNAATAATTGTAAAAAAATACGGTATTTTAGAACTTTTCTTTTTTCGTCATTCGTGGTTGACAGTCCCTTTAACTAACCGATATATATTTATTTTAGGCATCACACGAACATTAAATGTGTGATCTTTAAAGTTGCGAATAAATATGAATATGTATTTGTGCTCGACATTTTCAAAGATTTAACCCATCCGTTTACTTTTCAATGGTTAACCAATTTTAAACATTATAATTATTAATTAGATTAATTAATGAGTACATGTATCACCTAAATAATGATACCAATACTATTGAGCAAATTGAAAACATGTCAAGTTTTTATTGGAAACAAAAAAAGATATTGAATCCAATGTAATAATTGACACAACATACTTGTTTAAATTGACAATGTTCACTTTGAAAATTGAGTTTACTTTCGTGATATTTGTATTATTATTATTAAGTGAAACTCACCTAAATACAACTCGTGTTAAATTCCGGCTTGAAATATTTAAATCCAATTTTTTCAACAAAACGAAAGTTTTCACACTATTTCTTCTATCATAAAATAAGCGCACATATAAAACACGTGTTCCGAGTACGTTTAATTTCAATTGCAATTTTATTTTTAATAACAATCCCACATTGTATTAACAATAGTTCAGTAAATTTAAATCAAATCCGTTTTAAGTGTCAAATCACTGCGAATAACGAAAACAAATGTTTATCCTTCACATACAATGACAAAACCTCCAATGTATTATTACCGCTATGTCGTTAAATTAGCGACTTGGTAAGATCCGTCAAAAACGTTACGTGAAAAACCGAATCGACGTTAACGTATATAACGTTTTCGATTGCTGTTAGTAGATCTTCGTGTATGAATAACACGGCTGTATTTATTAACATCACTTCCTCGTTTTGTCCTGGTGTTAATCTATCATCTGTCATATGCCAAAGGTTTTTTCTTACCAAAACGACACCAAATCATCATGGCTTAACCATTGTCACCGTTCGAACAGAACGTATATTCTGTCGCAATAAAATATCTATTAGTGTAACGAAACCTTCGGTGGCTATAGACGTGAATATTTTTGCATGAAACGGTCGATTTTGCAGCGCACGCATACTACATGTATCCTCATAAGGAAGACGATAAACGCTCATGAAATGTCTCATGTTCACTTAATATTTAATGTCGGAAGCTTTTTAAACCGATCGACAAAAAGTCTCATAAATATATATAACTGTATTTCCTCAAAATACATGAAGAGCTACACAAATAATAAGACAAAAGTTTACAAAAGTTAACAAAAAGTATAATATGTATTTCTAGTAATTCATATCTTACACTTCGTCAGCGATCAATACAATTAACATTGACATTATAAACATAGTGAAATTATATACACGTGAACACATATGTTTGAAATATTGTATTACTTTGATTTTTTTGGAACTATGGCATTGTTACTTATTGTGTATGGACTTTTATTATAAATGCCGTCCGTGACCCAACTTGGGTTGTCAGATTTTACGAACAAGCTTTAAAACTTACCCCAGGGTAAAGGTCATTAGTTTTTAATTACGCTTTTTATGAACGCTTAACTTATAACAAGGTTCTTTATTTGTTTACTTATAATCTGTATAAATACTTGCCATAAAAATATAGTTGTTAAATAAGTATCTGTATTAATATTGACCTATAACTAGGGTTATTAGTGTTGAATAATAATCTTAATCAATACTGATTTATAACTAGGGTCATTTGTGTTTTATAGTAATCTGTATAAAAACCTTCATATAACAAGTGCCATTAATGTTAAATATTACTCATTATTAATACTGACCTACACGTTCCACCATTTCCACGTGCAAGAATATGAAACCATACATACCCACGTGCTTAAGCATCCGATCGTCAAAGAAGAATGATTTTATCGTGAGCTTGCTCAGAATGTTGTAAAATGATCACAAGTAAAAATAAATCAAAATCTTAACTATTAACTTAAGTATTCAAAATCGAAAAGTGTTGCGTTTGAAAAGTCTCCAAGTGTATAACTAGGTTCATTAGTGTTTACTTTTCTCTATGAATACTGACCTTATAACTTGGGTCATCAAGTTATACTTACAATATGTATGAATTCTGGCACAAGAACCAACTGACACCCAGTATTATACTAAATAATATTTTGACAAATGGATAGTTTAGTTTAAACCTATTTATTTTAGATGAATAGCATCGAAAGTCTAAGGCTTATTAAAACACTCTCGAGTCCGTTTCCTGGGTACTTGGTGTCTTTGGGGGAATCTACAGAACGCTCCCACATTGAGGATCGAACCGGTAAACTCCCTGTCGCTGGGCGGACAACATATCCACAACGTCACGGCAACCTTGATGTATAGTTTTGAGTGCATTTGTGTTTAATTACGTGAAACTTTATTGTAGTACGTCAGTGTTGTTATATTATCGAATTATCATATGTTAGGATAAATATATTATGTACATTATCATGGTATCGTAAGTTTGTGTCGCCAACTTAAAGGTCAGCGCAAACCTTCAAAATAAGTAAAACAATGGCTTCGTAAACCGTTTAGCTACAAAACACAGCTTTCACATGACATAAGTGTTTGCACAACGTAATTTTTGGGGCGATTGTCTTCTGCAATAGGTTACATAATATACGTATATCGAAGAATAAAGTCCGTTACTGCAATTAGCCACTTTGAATCTAGATTCTGCATTCGCAAACTAAATAGTTCCGATCGCATGGTATTAGTAGTAATGCGCACAAACATTATTACGTGACCAATTGAACAATCAAAATGTCCCCTTCTGAAATGCTCATCAATAAATCCAGTGCAATCCATTTTTTCCCGCCTTCACGGTTTTTACACACTCGTTGTGCGAAAAACACCCTTAGATTGTAACAGTCATCAGCTAACAGCGCGCGTTCCATCCAAGGCAACGTCTTTTCACTGTGGCATTAGCACCCGAGTTACACGCAGTCCTCATGGAAGATGTATACAGCGACGAAATATCGTTTCAATACTGAACTATCTACACTTAATCGATAAAGCGCATGTATGTTCTTTCCTTTTAAGAAATCAACTGCGCCCGCGATATGGGCGACACAATTTAATTACCACGCGCTTCATTTTTTGCTGTCAAAGTAAACATCTCAATTTTCGATGCGCTACACAGGTTTCATATGACAATTCGCCCGTGCTTTTCATGCCAGTTTTTAACTTTTTCCTTACACACGAAATACATGTTGTGATTGTCACTTTCACAGCAGCTAAACTAGTGTAGTAATTCAGTCATACATCAAATCAATCAGTGTTTTCATTTTACTGAGAAAAAAATAGAGTTTATTCATAAAACTTTTTACTCGGTGTGCAGTATTTGTCCCCATTACACAGGTTCATAGAGTTTTTACGACTATAAAATTTGAGCAAAATCGCCCTACCAGTACTTTCAGTACGTTTATTATGAAAGTGGTTGCTTATTGCTATCGATAGATGTGTCGTACGGAAATTAAAGCCAACTACGGCCAAATCAAGTCCAAAGATACTGTTTATTAGACCACCTTAACTTAAAAAACCTGTCAAAACACAGATTTTGTATATCGAACAAATCGAATGCTTATCGATACACATTATGCACAATAATTTGCTCTCGTTTTTGACTGATTTTCTGAAAATATTTGTACATATTGCATCAATCTTAATTTATAGTATTTTGACGATTGGTTTCTCCTTATACCAATTATCATCTCGTTCATTGATGGTTGCTGCTATTTAAACAATGACTCATACATGTTAGTTGTCTGCACTAAACCAAAACTGCGACTTTGTACATGTTCTTATAACTTTGTTTGGAAGAATCTTTGAATAAAAATAGAATATTCGAATATGAACTTTAGATTCGAATATTCGGATATTTGGTCCCATCTCTAATTATAACATATTCTTATAAATAGATAAAACCTTGTAAACAATTATATACAGATCAACTGAAAATGTTACGTCTTTACAGTGTACGGAATCGTTTATATCAACGTAGATCTACTTCAATTTGCATATGGTTATATAATTATAATCATTTACAATATATAACAATGACATACTGCATTTTAAGATTACAATACATAAGGTATATCATATATTTTAATCATTATTATAAATAGGTATATTAAACCAATTCCATTGTGAAAATAATACAAGTTATGAATATAGCATTACATTTGAAATATGTGTCTTATGGTAGCCAGAACATTACTTTTATCGCTTATTTAAACACCCTTTCACTTGACTTTTGTATTTTGCCTTAATGTTTAACTCTACAAAGTGACATTTTAGGCACCGATTTAACAAACTGCCGATTGATATATGATAGTAGGTCTATGATAGTAGGTCATAGTAGGTCATCTAATTGGTTGAGAAGAATTTAGCGGTAATGACTTAACCTGCAAACATATTGAATTAATGGGTTAATTTATAGTATATAGTATGAATGAATATCACCTTGAGCTCATTATTGCGTGGTTTGGTTTGATGCTTATGCTACGTTAGTCAATTAAAATTATATCCATACATGAGTATACAGTATTTTTTTATAATTAAACTTAAGCTTTGCGCCTTTAATTTTAGCCAGACTATCACTCATGAAACCACTCATGTTTACCTATATCGCTTTCTCAAGCCCTGTGCCTTTAATGATGGTTTGAACATCACCCATGGCACCACTCATGATTTACATATACATGTATTGTTTTATAACGCAATCACGTCACAGTATATCTTTTCCTTACTTCTACAATCTATGGAGTGACCCAGGAAGTTGTAAGTTTATGTCTTAATTAAGGAGTGTCATGATACAAAATCACGATTTTGCGGATAAACAACATGTATTATATCTGTTCTAACTTGTAAGGCTATTTTCTTATAAGAAGGTTGAGTTCGATATGGGTCAAAATAGCTACTGTCGAACTGCTATAAACCTTATGCTTACATTAACTCATTACAATCTTTTGCAGACGATGCTATTAAAAGGAGTTATTAACATATAGGCAAAATGACATTTATTAAATTTTAAAAAATGTCATAGATTCATAAACGAGATACACATCATATTTAAACAAATGTAATGACAACTTGACTGGGAAAATGTTTAACCTTTTGTTTCCGTTATTAATATTAATTTACCGAAACCGAAAGTTGCGTAGCTCTATGTGTCAGCCCGAATCTACAGCATCTTTTGAATAATAAAAACATAAAACAGTTGTAAATGCAATACAATTAAAGAAAGTAATACAACTGTGGTTACAATTCATAACTGTGCGCATGTGTGTTCCTCAATAACGGGACATACGCATGTCATAACAAAAGCATTTCTGAGAGTGATGCGTTTATGTAATGGATCGAGCATGTAACAGGAGTTAAACATTCGACCGTATATGTAAATATTTGCAGCAAAAAAAGGAACTTTTCATTTTGGTTTAGCATACTTGGTGTTTATGCATTCGATTTAAGCCTCCTTCTAACCACCATACAGTGTAGCTTAATGTATATGTTGACACATTAAGTTCAAATGAGATAAATGGACGTGTTTCGGGCGGCATAAAAGGGACTGTACACCACGAATGAAGAAAAAAGAAAAGTTCTTAAATACCGTATTTTTTACAATTATTAGTTTATATTGATTAAAATCTCACGACGGGTATATAACATTACTTGAAAAAAGTTTATCTTTATTTTTACTTTATGTTTTTATTTATTTATTTTTACGGGTATGTCTTCCAGGTAACTACCAGTTAACTATAAATAACGCAAATAAATGATCATTATCGTCACGTGGTTAACCCAGGAATGCAAATTGTGCATGCGTATTGAATTGTATATATGTTTTATATAAAATGATCAATCTACTTGCGTTATTTATAGTGTGTATATCGTTATGTCACCTTTTTTTGCGATCTACTTTCGATTTCACATCGCGAATTTTTATTACCGAATATACTAAAAATATGAACTTTTTTCAAGTTTTGTAATATACCAGTCGTGATATTTTAATCAATATAAACTAATAATTGTAAAAAATACGGTATTTTAGAACTTTAATTTTTTGTCATTCGTGGTTAACAGTCCCTTTTATCACTGAGCAAAGATCAAAATATGAATACAATAATTGTACAAACTTCTCCATATGAAAACACTGTATGCATGGTCAGCAACATGACTTAGTAATAATAAGAGCGAATCGGATAATACTTACGGATTTACACACTGCACTAACCGTTTGATGTGTCCACCCATTTGTAGATAAGCTCGTGTTTTGTTTTCAGTTTCCAAACTAACGGCACACCACCGACATAATTTGCGATATTTCCAAGCGCCTGCTGCCTCTGGGCATCAGAAGAAAAATTTAGCAACTGTCAGCAGCACAATTTAATGTGGGTAACAACCTTCGCCATCGCAAAAATGCATCCAAAACTTCAATATTTTTTTTGTATTATCTTACGATAAAAAACAGACATAAGCAGAATTTTTCCTTATTAAAAACAAACATAGAAAACATAATAACAAATGGATCCATCTCATTAGATATTTTTCAACCAATACTACTTACATAACCTCTTTGAATACATATTTGCCCATACTCTCAACACTAGTATGTTTTATATTCTTTTTTTGTTCAAAAACGTCAACCGAACGTATAACACAATAAAGAATTAAGAGCTATGTTATTATGCATTGAACATGTTTGAAAATGTTATGTTATTTTTCTAAATGAACCGTTTAAACACATTGTGTATTGTGTATGAATACATGCAAGTACCTGTGTGCGTGAGAGAGTCTGTGTATGTGTGTGTGAGTGTATGTCTGTGTATCTGTGTGTGTGTGTGTTTTGTGTAACTGACAATATATGTTGTATGTGTATCAACTTTTATAAATGGTTGCACTATAGTATATTTCTATAAACTTATGTACAACTCAAAATAATTCTGAATTAGTGTGTCTTTTATGTAGTATTACCCATGTTTTAATGTACAAAATGTTATTAATGTGTAAATATGAATGTCAAACATGGACAAATAAATACAAAACAAAAATCGCCATCGACTATGCTATCTTCTGGGTCTGTTAATAATGGCAGAAGCTTTACGGTGATGCAAAGCACAATATTCTTCTATTATCAGTTACGATGCGCCTAAATTTTTCCAAACAGTGCATGCACATTTTGATCTATTCAGATAAAGTGCTCAAAATCATAATAAAAAGGAACGAAATGTAAGCTACACCAGACTATCTTAGCATCTCAAAAGTCATATAATACGAATTCGGAAACATTTCAGGACAAATTCAGAGGTTTTGCACAAATAACATATAATTTATTTTGATTTTATAATTTTGACAATCGAAATGTGTACACAAGAATGAGTCTAAGTTCACTTCCCTTTTAATTTTGCACTCTGTATTGAATATTTATAATTCAAATGTTGATTTATACAACAGCGAATGATAATATACGATGTAAAACAATGTTGTTATGTTATCTCGTCCCAAGGTTATTACCGAAACAAACGTGATGGCTGATAAAGAAATATCACATGCGTATGTACCTCATATTGAGCCCTTTCAAATGCAGTACCCTCCACGCGCGTAATACATTAACGGATTTTAATTGTGTAATGTTGAATTGTGTTCAAGCTTAGCCGTGTCAACATTTTAATAAAAATCAGAAGACTTATGAACGGTAGAAGTTAAGTCATAAGCTTACTACCTTTTTTTTTCTTAATTCACAATTCAATCACAGTTAAACTTATGTATGAAAACTATAAAAATACGATCGTACAATATATCTCTTCAATGCTCATTTATATAAAAAAAAGATTTTAATAAATAATACAGTATCCCCATGCAAATTTTGAATGCATATAGTGTATGTACGATATGTCCTTAATATCTTCAATTTTATATATGGTCTGACAAAACAGATGAAACAATGCCCAAGGTCTTCAGCGCATTCCACAAAAGAAAACAATTAAATTTGAAAAGCACGAAAACAACCCAATTTTTATCATAACATTGCACTTCGTGACTATAGAACATGGTTCAAACATGCTCTATCAGCTATCGGTAGAGGTTAATGAATACAGTTATACAACTAAATGCCTTGCCCCCACTCATATCAGTGATTTGACGGAGGGCTTACCTATATAAGTATAAACTAAATGTATTAACGCCATTCTTCCAGACATTTGGAAACATGAAAGTCTGCATTGTGGCACTGGCTCTTATCGGGTTTATTGGTATGTTTTATACATGTGTGAACGTTAGAAATATATTTATATTAAACGTGGTTTTCTGATCTTTAACTACAGATTATTATGCCAAGTGGTTTACGCACAACACACCAATGTTTAACAATTATATTTGTTATTAAAACACTAATTTTGTTTGATTGTGCTGCTCGTATGTTCCTTTACTTGACTCTTTTCGAAGATATTTATTATTTAGCTTAAGCGCGCTTTATCATTGCTTTGTGTGTATACATTATGCATTAATTACAAAACCCGTTGGTGAAAATTATCATTTTTAAAGATCTAACTAAAGCTATAATCATAGCATACTTTAATCAATATGCTGTCTATTCAGAACTTATCATACTCAAAATGTACCTTGAGTTGCATCAACTGCAGATAAGTCGTAAATACATGACTATGTCCTTTATTTATACCAAATCAACATATTGATATTTGATAAAATGTGTAACGTTCAATATTTGAAATACATTTGTGACACTGTTTAGATCACGGCTCTCATATAGCCTTATAATTATCGTCTTAATGGACCCTGGGAGTTTTATTAAAGTGTGTTACCATGTATATATTAATATGATGCAGGAATGTTCTTCAGCCTGATCTCGAGCTAATAGCATATGTTTGTCCACCAATACGTGTTTGCGTTGTGATTTTAAGAAGTACATTTCTCTTTGAGAACGTTTATTTTGTATTTCGAATACAATATTCAAATATTGACAACGTTCATGATAATTCTCTTGTACATAACAGTTGATTCATTTCAATACATGATCTTTCCAATTGTATTTATAAATCGTAAACTAAGCTGTATTATTATACATAACATTCAATAAAATGCGTTACTTTATTAGAAATAAACTGCTGTTCTGCAATTAAGTTAAATTAATAAAATAATATACCACAACAATACCGTCCAAAAAATTGTGAAACCAGTGCATGAACAAAACCGATTATAAATATTTGACTTACTTCAAAACCAAAACTCATTATTTTATATGTAATATTTTTTCTGTCAGATATATTTTTTACTGTTGTAAAAAGTCATTTATCTTAAATTAAGGATTTGGATGCTGAAGAGAGTTCCTCTCAAAGTGATTTCTTGTAAATACAGGTTTTAATATTTCTCTTTGTAACTAATGCTAATTCAGTTCATAAGTATATGGTTGCAAGTATTCGAATTACTTAATCACAAAACAAAAATTGTGTTCACGTTTCAGCCCTTGTTAAGTCGGAAAACTGCCGTACAGTGGCCGACTGTACGGAGACCCTTTGTCTTCATCTGGACCATCACATCACGTGTGACTGGCCGCAAGAGTGCGACAACGGCATCTGTCATGGCTGGTGCTCGTGTGGAACACCTACAGGTCACATTTCATATATATTACATTTCAAATTTCCGAAATGTACTAACAATATCCGAAACACTATTGTCCTAAACTAGTGCCTTATGTACAAGTTAATTGCTATTTATATGATATGCGTGTCAATATGTTTAAGGATTTATCGCCATTATCAACGTAAGGGAGATGTAAGCAAATATATGTAATAATTGTACTTCCAGAATGCAATTTACTTTATAATATAAATAGCGTCGCTGTTGTGGACCTTAACGTTGTCCCTATTTGAAATATATACGTTTACATCTACCGCATTATATACCAAATTATATTCTCTATATACCTAAACTAAATTATGTAATGGTTCGTTTGTTTCCAGAGTGCGGTGCCACCGGTGACTGTAGAGGAACTGTGAACTGTCACGACCGCGAGAAGGAATCCCACTGTATAGAGGGCCGATGCAAATGCATTGACATAAACAACTGAAATACTGAAATATTCTAAGTTACTGTTATTACGATTGAAATACTGAAACAAGATTGAACAGAATTCATGTTTAGTTGTCTTTAACAAGTGTTGTACACCACATGTTTGTGTGTTGATTGTTAAAAGCCACTATCATCCAATGTGTTTTTGATCGCAATTCGAAACAAGTAACCTAATATTTGTTACATATTGTATCAAATAAAATACTTTAGCACGGACGTCAAGTCAAGCGCTTATCATAGACGTATGTGTTGAGGTTGATCTAAACAAGTCCTGAAGCTTTACGTTTGTATAGTTTGTTTTAATAACACATATACATGAAGTAATATTGTTGTTCTAACAGATCAGTAACCAACTACATGTAAAGCAAATATGTATCTCGTTAAAAAGAAACTAAAAATCATATAAAAGCATCCGCGACAAATAAAAACAAGTCAAACGTCCTATAACAACGAAAATGTTTTTAGTATCGCTTAATATGTATTAGTTATCTGTTGAGATAATGAAGATATGCAGAGCTCGCCAACATAAACTTGTCATTTACCTTCTTTCCCGAAAATATTAAACTATCGTTTACGATGAATACAGTTGTATTCGTGCTGGAAACAGTTTTAAGGATATATAAGAATATTCAACCAACGTCAGCGTCGAGGCCACGCTACGGTCAGACGAGTGCTTTGCGGCGGCTTACGCGTACACACTGAAAGTAAATAAGTTCATAAAATATTGAGCATAATGATAATATATTATTGCATAAACTCTATCTATAATGCCCTCTGGCGGGGTGCAGACACTTGGCAAAAGGAGGGCTTAAACGGGACAAATCGTGTATTAACAAGGCGATTCACGTGACGTTCAAGTCCCGTTATGTGTTTTTCAAATCCATAAACTGGTCCACGTGCAGTTACTTCCCTTAGTAATGGCTGACCAGGAAGCGCGTCCAGGTTATTGGCCACAACATGGCTATTTTTGCAATCTTTTGTTCGAAAAAGATGGTGACACATATACAGTTATTGATATAGTTAAACAGTGGCCAGTGCATATGTATCTTATTCGCTCATTCACTGCCTATCTGAAGGTAAAGCCTCGTTATTTCTGATGATGACCGAGTGAGGCATATGTAAAACACAACCTTGAACTGCATGACGTCATATGAAATAATCGAATCATTTTGTCGATGTCGATTGAACAAGACACATTGTTTTCATTGTTATTTTAATAAATTTTGGTATGCGTGACTTGTTTATGGAATAAAAGCGAAAATACACATTTTTTCGGACATGATCATCTGCTGCGCACTCAGGCAGGAACGGATGTTTTTGAGCGCCCGCAGATGATCATGCCCTCGAAAACGTATAATATCCCTATATTGATAGTATTGGGCGGCCGCTAATCCAGCATAGTTTATGCACTTCGAGGTACTATTAAGGTGGGTGTATATGTGTTCTATATAATGCTATTTTTAAAAGTCAGAATTCTGTTCTTGGAGTTGTTAATTTATTTTTCGGATCGCCTATATTAACCTACCGTTTATGAGAGTTTTGATGGGCGACGTGTATAGTACTTTAATAAAAAGAGCACTACTTCGACCCCCGTTGGTACATTTGTTTATATTGTTTTCTTTTTTCATAAATTTTGACGTTATTGTTATACTTGAGCTTAATAATTTCGATGTTTATATCTTGTCATTTAAGACAGGACACATACAAAATCCCATAACTATTGATTGTACATTGTCATATAATGGTCTCTTAAAAAAACGTGTGTTTCACACGGCATTTGAGCACATATCAAATCTTCTTTACCATAATACATAAAACAAATCAATTTGTATCCTCAGTGGTGTATAAGTAGCAACTCAAAATCGAGCCTATGGGTATTTGGTCCCGCGATAAAATTGCCTGTGTAGCAGTGTGAATCATTTCAAAATTTGATAGCAATTGTGTGCCTTTCATCAGCGAATGCTCAAACGTTAAATATAAACTGTTTTTGTTTTAACAAAGATCGGTCAATAGGTTTACTACAAACGGTTTAGAGAATAATTGCTGTACGTTTCAATCATATACTCGATGGCAATTTGTTGGTTCATTTTTATCATGAGTGCAGCAACTCGAAATCGAGCCTATGGGTATTTGGTCCCGAGATTATATTGACTATTGTACTGAGCAGCGAGTATTTGTGTTATAACCAGAGCCGGGACTTGCACCCAGATCTCTTCTCCCTCGAAGAAGGAAAAGCGTTCTGCATTGAACTACTGTGGTTGGGTAAACACGTTTCATACAAGCTACATGATCAAGAGGTGTCACTCAACGTTTTATACGGGCTTGTGACCGTTCTTTTCACAGCAAAATGAAAAGAGCCGCTTTACCACCCTGCAATATGCAATACGGACTAGCATACTAGCAAACAATATAGCCTTAGTTTTTGCCATGCATTAATAAAGAAACATTGGCCTTTCGGCGATGGCTAAACCTCAGAAATCCCATTTAAATAGATATTTTTCACATCTTGCAGAAATGTTCTGTTGCATAATTTCTCAAAATATCCTAAATCAGATAATATACAATAACATGTGGACATCTGTTCCAGTATCTTGCAAGACGAATAACTATTAGTGGAGCTGTAACATAGCACAACCTTAGATATGTTACTGCCTTTCAACTGTGTTATTTTATCAAATATATTTCATTGATCAGACACGACAGATTTTCATTTCAACTTCACGTGAACAAAACACGTTCGTATCAAACTGCAAAATCGCATTGTAGTGTTTGCAGACCAGCTGCTGCTGAGAATTTTCTTCTACTATACGAATGTGCCTACATATCTGTTACATCAATGCATCATATACTAGTATTTTATCTTACAACCAAACCATAGCATTGAAGTAATACTGCTTTTCAAACAGCGCTTGTTAATATCAACCTAGGTAGCAAACTATGCGATCGAGTGTAGATTTGGCCAAGAGGCAAAAGTAGTTAATATCGCAAAATGTTATGTATATAGATTTTTTTCATCCATATTTTGTAGTATNTGCTGTATAATATCACTTTGTTCTCGACCATGCACATATATACATTGTATGTTTTTACAATGAATAAAAAAAAAAAATAATACATAAAACAAATCAATATTTATCCTCAGTGCTGTATAAAAATAAGTCATGCGGTCTGTAATACGGAAAGTTTGTAAACCTCTTTGTGCTTCATAAATATTATTGGTTATGGGACTTCCAAGTTGCTTTCCTTTATTACTGTATTAGTTATTATATATAGTGAAAAGTAATGGTGCCAACAAGCAGATATCCATGTACACAATTCGTATATTGATGAACTGACAAGACGGAACAACATAATGTGGCAATGGTTCAATTGAATAGAGCCAGACGGAACCAGATGAAACTGCAACAATGATATGCAGAAATTATGATGAACAAGTCAAGGTTCATAATGTAAATTCACATCGTAATCAGGGGGAACGCTGTCCTGCTCTCCCTTGTTGGACGTCACTTTGAACATGTACACTCCATTTGACAACATATATATACATTCCTTTCTTTATCAGCTTCGTTTGAAGGTTGTGCCTCAAGTTTAACTCACTTCCTTTATGTGTTGCGTATTCGTGTGCTGTGACTCTTGTTTTTTTTTTGTAAAGTGTCAAACCGTTCGGCAATTTGTTTCTTTACATAAATAAATAAAGGATTACAAGAAAAGGACAAGTATAATATAGATAATACGTTGAATAAGACATTAATTTGGAAGAGATTTTTTGGGAACAATAACTGACGCACTACCCGTTGACTATTAACAAATTCACATTCAAGAGCGTTTTTTTTAATCCTATGTTTTTTCCTGTAACACAAGTATTTTCCTGATAATACATTTAATTATAATCAATTTTCAACAAGCATTTCGTGGGTTATTTTTTGTTTATGGAAAATGTACCAGACCAAAGTTAATTGTGTATATATTAGTGTATAAGTATATTATGCTATGACAGTAAACATGTGGCTAACATCAATTTACATACAAGTACTGATTTATTCTGGATTCATAAGAAACGATATCTCAACGAATGAAAGTTTCCCATGAGTATTTGTCTGGCATGTTATATACTATAATTGCCCTTTTGTTTGTCGAACACATTAACGCATCCGTTGTATTTATATTAGTTTACACGACTTGATAAAAACCTATCAAGAAGGCAGACATTGGTATGATTATGTCCATACGCTTCAAAACACTGTTGGAGTACACTTACACTTAAGTATTACATAAACCTCGAATGCTTGTTTTCAGTTTGTGTTCCCGCACTGAAACTCTTTTTTTTTCAAAACCCCTCAACGCGGTTGAAAACACATTATCCTAGTATATACATATACTTTGTTATATAAAACTATGTTGATTGATATCGTCAACATCTATATGATTAAGGAATAAAAATCAGTTGTTCCTGAACAGACCAAACTACTAGTATTCTCTATATTGAAGTCCCATGTTTTACATTTATAAGACTTAATGATTAGTCAAGTGTTTATTGTCATTTGTTTTAACACCATTCGTAGCAAATAAATCATAATTTCAAAAAGATTATCAACTATTTAAATATTTTTCATGATGGTTTGTACAACTTTGAATACAAAGTAGAATATTTATGTTGCACACACATATTAACCTTCATTGTGAAACGATTAACTACGGATTTTAGCCGTGTTCAATAACATGTCAGTCGTATAACTACTCTAACTTTAATAACTCACACTTGCCTGGGTTAGCTGGTGCACTAGTACGAATCCACATATTATTGTAACTGAAAAACTCCGTATTGACATCGGTGTTAGGGGGTATTGTTGTAGAAAGGATTTCATAACCGATCTCAACACGAGATAAGTGCCAGGTGGCGGGATCGAACAAACGATCTTCGGATTTTTGACTTAGCGCTATTCTTACTGAGCGAGCCGATGCGGCTGGTGGGACAAATAGAAATTCAGGGATGTATATAATATTACCTTTGATTTTTAGTTGCGCTAAGTAAACAAATCTATGTTCACCTCTAGTAAAGTTTATATTACATACCGGTTTGTTTGCAACTATGATCCTTTTTAAACTGCATTTCTTCAGTTTGACAACAGTTACCGAGAAGCACACCAAATTATTATTCATCGAATAGTCTCAGATTCTTAGAGAATTAAATGAGACAGTATTTGTACAGACCAAATATTGTAGGATTTATGTGACACAATTAAATTTACCGAACATGGGTTTACATGGCAATCAGGACGAAATTAGATTAAGATATGAGCTAGTATTCGCCTTTGACTGTTACGCACTTACGTTAACCTGGTGTCCATGAATAAAATGAAAGAAAAGATAACGGAGACATGCTGTTTTTTTCTAAATGTTCATTTACAAAAATGCGATTCTTCATAGTTTAAGTTTACTGAATGTACAATATATCTCTTCTGATAATGTCTCTTGAGTTTCATTTTCCGTAATAAAAAAAATAAATAAATATATATACAAAATGTATTTATTAAAATTAATACCAACACAAACACGCCTTTATCTCTTCAATATCAATCTGGATATCCACTGTAAATATGTTCATATACATATTGCATTTTGTAGGGTTTTTATTTCAAAATATAAATAATTTGTTGTCCACTCACGGATTTTTATTTCGAGTTATAAGCACATTTTTCAAAACGGCAATAATATACATTAATGTTAATTATATATAAAATCCGTTTGGCTATAATTGAAAATGTGGGGTTCACACACAATAAAATGTATATTGTAAAAATTGTGCAAACGCAATTAGAATTTCAAAGAGACAGGATAACTAGTACTTAGACAGTCACTAACATCAACTGTGAAAAAGCCCTTTTAGTTTCGTATCAGGATCTTTTCTTTTAATTCACAATCGTACATAATATTTAAATACCTATAGAATATAAAACAAGTTACTACGAATCTTTCATTATTAAAATTCAGTAATTGTAGTCATATTCTCTTCATCGTTTGCATGTAGTTTATTTTAGGAACAAAAAATTCATATTTTTATTTATCTTAATATATATGTGTATTTACCTTAAATGCTGTCTTAACTTAAATGTGTCTAAAGATCGTTGATAAAACATGGTGTAGATTCATAATTTAAACAAGTAGTAACCACATTCTCAATAACAAGAACAAGTTCAGTCTCTAGCACAGTGTTTAACATTCTGTATACATATTTAGTGGGCTCAGACAGTAATCTAATGCAATCAACGTGTTTACGTAGTGCCCTAGTTTCCCGTAAAATAAATGTGAAGAACCCTTTCACGGTTTAGTCATGAAGGAATCGTGTCATTGACTATATGGCTGTGATTGTTTCCCTTGTCTTAGGCTGGTCTCATATTCTAATGCAAATAAGTTCGCAAGTTTGTGCTCAGAATAAAATGTCGTTGTATTTGGTTGTCTTAAAAAGCTTAATTATCTGCATGGTTCTTTAATCAACTATCATGACGAAATTAAATCCGTGCAATTATCCGTATTTGATTGTTATGCTCTTTCACAATCGATGATAAAACTGAAAGAGAAAATTACGAAAGAAATGCTTGATTTTTTTTCCTTCTGACATTAACAAATAATGCTTTGTCTTGATAGTTTTCTGCAAGGAATAATTTGCAAACATTTTCAATAACATGTCCTAATTGTGTTCGTCTCTGCACCATGAATGGATACATATTAAAAACACAATGTGTAAACGTCTACTTGATATTAAGAAAAACATTGCAGAAAATATATAGAGTAAATTAAAATGTATTTTGTTAACATTAACTTCTGTAAAGCAATCAAGCGTTACGAATTCCGTCATAAGAAACAGAAACTAGTAAAATTAATAACGCATTGATGACACGCGTTTAATTGTATGTTTGGCATCGTTTGCAGCAGTTAGCAGCAGTCGCAGAACAGTCAGTTAGCAGCAGTAGCAGCAGTCGCAGAACAATCAGTAAGCAGCAGTTAGCAACAGTCGCAGAACACGCCGTTTTCGTATAGATTATATGAAGCTATGAAAGATGCATTTCAGAATAAATTTCCTTATCCGACCAATGTAATATGCAACACAAATGTTTGTATTGAGAAAAACATAGCTCTGAGTTTATTCGGTCGAATACTAATGAATCTATTACGGTGTGCATTTATTCCAATACTTGAACATGTGCAAAGACAATTGACAACATATGTCGTTTAAATGCAATCCTTACATTAAATAATTATGTTTATGACAGTTTGGTCAAACCTACCTACCACATATGCGAAAATCGAGCTTTCTGTCATTTCCTTCATACTCGTTCTTGCTTCATCTTCCGTTTCTTTATTGACCTATCTCATGAACATTAAATTGCAAATATTCAAGCACGGTAACACATTGCACTTGGTTAACGTGCCCATACAAACCAAACAGAGCTAACCGTTCCGCTTATCTACACTGAGACCTGAACTCTCATAATTGGAGTATGATGTTTGTTACGTATAACTATTAAATAAATACATTTTACATAGTTTGTGTAATATATTTGGTTGACCGCTTTTTTATAGCGATGGCATAGTTATTATATATTAATTGTTGCCGAATGTCTGGGAAGACAAATAATTCGGGTGCCGATTGTAAAGTCGACACATTAACGAGGTTCCGATTGTCTTAAGAAAAGAATGTTCCAACATAGGAAATCGAACCTATAGGAAAACTGCCCCGCCCCCTGTTGGCCATGGTTTTCAATGAAACATAAGCCATTTCCGAACTTATCCGAACTACATTCAAACACATGTTCTGAACAAGTTTCATGAAGATTGAATTAAAAAGGTGCCTTCTTGAATTCAAAGAAGGCTTCAGTATAGCTACATCCAGAAACACTTCCGAATAGCTATATCCAGAAACACTTCAGTATAGCTATATCCATAAGCACTGCTAGTATAGCTATATCCAGAAACACTGCTATTATAGCTATATCCAGAAACACTTCAGTATAGCTATATCAAGACACACTTCAGTATAGCTATATCCAGAAACACTGCTAGTATAGCTATATCCAGAAACACTGCTAGTTTAGCTATATCCAGAAACACAACAATATAGCTATATCCAGAAACACTGCTAGTATAGCTATATCCAGAAACACTGCTAGAATAGCTATATCCAGAAACACTGCTAGTATAGCTATATCCAGAAAAACTTCAGTATAGCTATATCCAGAAACACTTCAGTATAGCTATATCCAGAAACACTTCAGTATAGCTATATCCAGAAACACTACAGTGTAGCTATATCCAGAAACACTGCTAGTATATCTATATCCAGAAACACTTCAGTATAGCTATATCCAGAAACACTGCAAGTATAGCTATATCCAGAAACACTTCAGTATAGCTATATCCAGAAACACTGCTAGTATAGCTATATCCAGAAACACTGCTAGTATAGATATATCCAGAAACACTTCAGTAAAGCTATATCCAGGAACACTTCAGTATAGCTATATCCAGTAACACTTCAGTATAGCTATATCCAGAAACACTGCTCCACGCCCTGGTGGCAACTCTTTTAGATGGACCAGAACGATCTTCGAACTGAGCCGATACATCATTAGAACACATGCTCTGAACCAGTTTCACAAAGATTGAACAACAAATATGAGTATAACAAGCTAAATGATGATTACTCACTGCGAACGACGGACAAACGGCGATTTCAAAAGCTCACCACGCTGAACTCGGGTGAGTTTAAAAAATACGGAACATATTCACAAAAGCACAATATTACTCCTGAGTATGAAATTGTTAAAAATACATGAACGTTAATAAATAATGATTAATCGAAATCGGACAAAAAAATGAAACGATTGTATATATTTGTAATGGTAATTAATACAACAGAAACGTGTATTACTAAAATAGCGTGTAATCTACCATCCACATATGACGCGTGGTGTAGTTGCAGTGTGCTTGCTTTAGCTTCTAGAGGTCACGGGCTCGATCATATGACTGGCACATTTATTATTCTATCTGTTTCTGTACTTTTTTATTATTTAAAAGTATTCCAAAGAAACAGTTTTGTAAATAAATTCATTTAAAGACTTTAATAAAGCGAACACAATAAGCTAATTATATGCAAGTATGTGTTCTGCAGTTTAAATATTTATGTATACATGTTCTTGTGTACTGAATGTGTCCATTGCCGCGTTTTAAAGGTTGTTAGTTTATAGTTACACTATTTATACTGACTAGGTGTGTAAGTATGAATTTATTGTACCAGATTTAACGTGTACTAGTATAAAGATATCGTCCGGTCTGTACTCCAGATTACGAATTTTCCTCGTGAGCTTTCCCTGAAGTTCCTAATAAGTGTTATACTATGATAAATAGATCTTTTAGAAAAGAAACATGTTAGTGATATAGTGTTTGTTTGACGAAGACTTCGAAAGATTAATGAATGATATACGCAATTTATGAATAGAGACTTCAGCTCAAATACTAATCGCATATTTGTAAAGCGTTCGTATACCTTTTTTTTCCAGAGTATAATTTGTTTTAAAATGGACGAAATAGTTATTATGATAAAGATGGTTTACAATACTAGTAAACGTGCTATTCTTTTGAAAATACAGATTTCATGTAAATACGTTATAAAGAGTAAGTTCAGATCTCGTAAATTATTGACCTATTTTCGAGAACATCTATCTATAGGCTTAAAGCCACACACCGTGAAATGAAGTTCATGTAAATCAATACATATAAATGCAATTTGAAAGTTGGCACAATTTTCATTAAGTCTTAAGCCTATTTAGCATCAAATTAATTATTTTTCAACCGAGCATTACCGCTTTTAAAACCGAAAGTTCGATTTCTATATAATGCTTCCGTTTCGACAAACACGATTATTTTTTAGTTTTAAAGCACAAAAAGACGTATTTCTACCTTGTACCACCAGATATATTCTAATTGGCATAGATACAATTAAATCTATAGCCTAGTTAGCAAGTTATTTATTATTTTTCAAACGGTACCGCTTTTAAAACAGAAAGCAGGATTTCTAGACGTAAACGTCCATTTCAACAAACGCGATTATTTTTAAGTTTTAAAGCGCAAAAAAAAGGATTTTTAACGTGTAACCACCAGCTAATTCTAATTGGCGTAGACAAAATATTTTCCTTATTTACACTTAAATTTACTATGCCAAATAAGGTGTGTGGCTTTAATTCACGTTATGATGAGCCTAATGTGTGCATTTGGACCTTTGGATTGTTAAGGGTGAACATATGAGAGCACATCGTTTTTGCCCCTCCGAATCTTGTTCTCGCTTGTTGTTTTTTTGTAATCAAGAGTTCGACATTGTGTAAAAACGACTTGGCCTATCTTGACACCATATAATTAGGAACCATTTCAAGACTATCTTTTTATAATTATGTCTCACAAAAATTACACCAAACATAACGAACATTCCGTATAACAAGAGGCTAACATGTATGCTGACTGATATGAGACTTATTTATAAATCTGCATTTTTAATTCAAGATTGCAATATAAAACGCTCGGAAGCATTATATCTATGCGACAAACATTAAAAACACATACATATATGCGTAGTTCCTCCTATGTAAATAGTATTTAATATTTTTACACGAGCTTTCAATACTATGTTTGTGAGCCCACTTGTTGAAAATTAACAAAAGAAATTATATCTACAAATATCCATGTTAATACTTCAAACAATGCAACTCGTTTTATTATCGTGATCTTTACACTTTGCAAACCTCTATTGTTTTAATTGTATGACTACACCCTAATATGGCTGGGTAGTACACTGTTTTGCAAATATATTTGGATATGTATACATACATATTGTTTAATATCGACATCGGCAACCTATATTGAATCACTAAAGAGTTGGGTGATTTTACTTTTTAGCATAATTTCTGGGAATCCAATTCATGTGTGTACATTGAAATATTGTTTTTTTGTGTGTGAATAGTGGGACACCGCCGGACAGCACATGTTTACGCGATCCTGAAAATGGATTATCGAAATGTGGTTTGACATTACTGATATGCTATGGCATTTGGTTTAAGACGATGTGTACAACTGTAAAACAAAATACTTAGATAATTGTACATTTAGTGTATTCTACTGTAGTCGATTGAACACACTATATAAGCATTTCACAATTATAAAAAATACGAACTAAGCAAATTTAATTTAAAGTTATTATGTTTATAAACAACAATCGTAAATCGTTTGTTGATGGCTAAATTACACATGTATGTTGCAACATATTTGCAAATATCATGTTGATGAATCTTTATTCTTGTACATACTTTGATGAGTTCAATCACAACGCACGTGTCTAGTAAATCACCATTAAACCTTGTGTGTTGGGGTAAAACTACGTCAGTGTTTAACTCCGCTACACCATTTACACTGATAACGCAACGAACGCTAGATAACATGAAAACGTTATCCAATTTACTACTAGCTTTCAAATCGCTACTTTAACAGTATCCGTTTATTGTCCAACGACTATTATGACACGCGTAAATTCCGTTACTTTAAATGCGATAAGTCAGGTTAACTGGAACGTGAGACTGGAGCCTTTCATGTTCTCCTCGTACCCGCGGTCGAATTCCTCGCTCTGGGCTACGATGAAACAGTTTTTCAAGTCGCCAATCTCACCTGAAATAGTAAACCAATACGCGGAGTTGTAATCCTACGTGATTTTGTTTACATTTACTCATCGAAAAACTGTAAAATGAAAGGATTCAAGGTTGCCGATGGAATAATATACAGGTATTTGACGGCTTGCGTAACTTAATAGTAGGACACTGCAATCCAAATTCAAAAGCCTGTGTAGTGCAATGTTAGCGCATACGAGTTTGCATCCAAGCATATCTTGTTTAAAGTGAGACTGCACGATTTTGTCAAATATTTATGAATTTATATAAAATGTGTAAACAAACTTATTATACATATATTTCAATATAAACTAAAATAAAAGTAAGAAGAACATGTGTCGAAAAATGCGAAATAAGCAAGATATTTAAATCTGAAATCGAAAATGGCTTCCAGCCGAATTCGCTAGCGTGTTTATCACGAATGTACGATGTGAAACTTAATTTAGTTTAAGTGCAGATTCGTTCATTCAAAACAGAGACTCAATTTTGTTTACTAACAAATACAAGTAAAAGTGTAGGTATCTGCTTTATACAGAGCTAACTTGTCTTCGCTGCATTTTATGAAATTCGTCTTCAATGTACAATTGTTCTTGCCTATTTTGTGTTATTGTAACATATTTTGATCAATATATTACAATTTCCCAATAATAAAACCTATTAATATCGTGCATACTCACTTTGAGATAGTGGTATATCAATCTCTAAACAACGTTCTATTGGTGTGTGCGCTTTATGTATTATGTTGTGAATAGTCAAGGACATTTTATTTACACACAAATTCATACAAACACATTTTCTTAGTGTATGGTTAGAATATATGTAACCATAAACATTTACACACATTGTTTTGTATTGGTCCTTCTTAAACGTTGTTACCTGATGTTTAAATTTTGTTTGATATGTACCCATGAATTTTGTCGTATTTTTTTTGACAAAGTAGACGTTTCAATAAATAAAGGCCATGATTAGAAACATTAGAACTGATTGTGTATAAATAATGTTACACGAACTTCGTAAATTTTGAATGTTACTATATAATGTATCGATTTTTTAAAGTTTTAAATATTTTTCAAAATATGAACACGTCAATTTAAACGGTCAATTCAAAGCATATGGGGTTTACAAAACTATGTGAACCCAGACTGGTCTCAGTAAGCACAGCACTTAAATTACAAAACAATATAATGTGATACTTGGACAAGTGTCCCCGGATGTACAATGACATACTGCATTTTAAGATTACACAGTATATTTTATATTTTGATCGATATTATAAATAGGTATATAATTCCATTTGCAATGCAGAAAGAATACAAGTAATGAATTTAGCATTACATTTAAACTGTGTGCCATATGGTGGCCAGAACATTACTTATATCGCTTATTTTTGAACCCTATATCTTGACTATTGTACTTCGTCTTAATTTTAAACTCCAAGACGTGACATTGTAGGCACCGGTTTCACAACCTGCAGATTGGAATATGATAGTAATTCATCTCATTGATCCAGAATAATTTAGCGGCAATTACTTAACCTGCAAACATTTGAATAAATGGTTTAATTTTTCGTATATCGTATGAGCTAATATCACCAAACACATTGTTATGAACTCATTTGTGTGTGGTTTGGTTTGATGCCTATGATTTGCTTCGTTAGTAATTTAAAAGTATTTCAGTGGTTTATAGAGAAATACCAGAGAATTAAAACAGATAAATTACTGTTTCAAACATAATGTTCACTGTTTTACTGTGAAATGGCGTCGTTTATGTGATATTATGACGCCATTAATCCAGTGTAATTCTCTAGTTTTACTCTTTTAACATGTAAATGGACGGTGGAAAAAGCATAATATTAAAAGAAAATGTGTTGGATTGGGTGGAATATCAATTTTAATTCACTAGTAATAATAGAAAAATATTTTGTTTTACACATATCATCTTTATTTATAAATTATGATCAGATACTTAAACTTAAGATCCGTGCCTTTCATTTAGGCCAGGCAATCACCCATGACAACACTCACAATTTACGTACATCGCTTCCAAAGGAATATGCCTTTAATGAATGCCAGAACATCACTTATGCCATCACTCATGTGCTACTTACATACCTTCTTAAATAACGCAATAACGTGACAGTGAAACTTTGCCTTACTTCTATAATATACGGCGTGACACAGAAAGTCGTAAGTTTATGTCACAATAAAGGCGATAAAGCATGTCATGAAACAGAAGAATGAATATGAGGTCAAAATCATGTATTATTTCTTCTCTTAATAGAGTTAGGCTATTTTCTTTTAAGATAGTTTGGTTTGTTTTGTTACTGTCCAACTTTGGAATATTGCTAAAATAAAGTGTTTTTTCAAAAATGAAACAATATAACTGTATTACATGCAATAAACTTAAAGGACGTAATGCAACTTTTGACACACTGCATAAATTTTCGTATGTGTTTTTTCTGAACAACGTCATTGCAAAAACAATGCTAAGTTTGATACGTGTCTGTTATTGATCAAACATGTTGCACGAGTGCAATAGATCGAACATGTTCCAAGAGTAAAACATTCGACCGTATATGTAAATGGTGGCATCAATTAAGGAACGTTACATTCTGGATTAGCATACTTGGTGGTCAAGCACTCGATTAAAGCCTTATAAATGAAATACATAGTAGGCTAAGGCACCTTTTGATAAAACATGTAGTTCAAATGAGATAATGGGGCATGTTGTGGGTGTTATAAATCACTGAACACATATCAAAACATGAATACATGAATCGTACAGTCTTACTCGTGTTTTACATTTGAAAGTCGCTCGAACGGTTTTCTGACCAAATGAAAAATGATTGGAGGCTACCTCACTTAAAAACGAACAAGTAGTTATTAATTGCGAACACGTACAACAGTATACAACACATCGACGGTTTTAATTATGATAGTTCGCATAGTCGGCCCGTGTTAAACTTTGTTTAAAAGAGTATGTACCACGTTATATTGGCGAGAAGGGTATATAAAGCTCGTGTGAACATATGTAATAAGCTAATGCATATGTAAACACTGTATACATTGGCAGCAACATTATTTAGTAATAACTAGGACAAATACGATACTGCATTTTAAACACCACACTAGACGTTTGATGTGTCGACCCATGATTAGATAAGGTCGTGTTTTGTTCATAGCGCAAACCAACGGCACACCGCCGATATTATTTAATACGTTTCCATTATATATTTTGGAAATACGGCTCGTATATACCATGGGCATAAACAATAAAGAGGTAGCAAGTGTCAGCAGCAAAACGTAATGAGTGCAAAATCTTTTGTAATTGACAAAGCTTACATATGGCTCTGTGCATAATGGAATGGGCTTTACGGTGATGCAAATCATCACGAATGGTTCTCGAATATTGAAGGCACCTCATATTCTAGTCTCAGTCAAGATGCGTCCGAATTTAAACTTAACAATTCATGAATATTTATCTAATCAGATAAAGTGGTCATTATTATAATAAAAAGGAACGAAATGTAAGCACCACCCGACTATCTAAGGAAAGCATCTCTAAATTTACATAATGAGATTTAGGAAACATTTATGGATAAATGTAGATTTCAGAGGTTTTGCACAAATACAATGCTATTAGTTTTGATTTGATTATTTTGACCATTGAACTGTTTACACAAGAATGAGTCTAAGTTGACGTGTCTTTTAATTTGGTTTGCACTCTGTATTGCATACTTATAATTCAGATGTTGATGTATGCGGTAATGTATGAGCATGTACGTTGTAATATTGTCTCGTTCCAAGTTGTTTACCGAAACAAAGTATGCAAACATGATGGCCGCTAACGAAACATCACTTGCGTATTTATCTCATATTGAGCCTTCTCGAATGCAACCCCCACACAGCGCATCATACGTTTAGTGATTTTATTGTGCTATGTTGAATTGTGTTTTATCGTAATGCAAAGTTGAATCACAGTTGTTTGACACCCTAAAATTCATAAGTTAGTATTGGTTAAACACATACGGATCTATACAACTGACCATAAATACAATTCTCTAAAAAAAACTATATAAGCTATTTCCGAAATAACAATCTACAATCGAAAATATAGTCTGACAAAACAGATGAAACAATGCCCAAGGTCTTAAACGCAGTACACCAAAAACAATTAAATAGACAATCTTGAATACAATACAAGTGGTATCGTAACGTGACACTTCGTGACTTTAGAGCATGGTTAAAACATGCTCTATCGGCTATGGTAGAGGTTTGTGAACACAGTTAATAGACAAAGTTCATTTGAATAAGTCAGAAATAGATTTCTATTTAAGGTTATGTTCTGGTCTATCCACATAGATTATTAGGCCAAAAGGCTTACGCACGAGAGCAACAATTTTTAAACACATATCTTCACGATTAAACATTGACTTTGTTTTATTGTGCAGCTATTGCAATCGGGACTCCTTTCTAAGCTGTTTATTTTTTAGCTTAACAACGCTTTATCGTTGCTTTGTGTCGATACATTAAGTATCATTTTTTTTTAATTGTCATTTGAAATGATAGACCTTAAGTATTAACAATATCTTACATATGTCTATAGTCTTTTTGTTTCTCCAGGCTAATGTATAAAGAAAGTGTAGCTACATTTGCATCAATTGGCGAGAAAGCGTAAACGTATCAACACGACTAGGCCCTATATTTATGACACGCTGACCTATTGACCTTTGATATCTTTTGCAATATTATAGATTTGATATACATATGTTGTTATGTTAGAATACGACTAATGTTGATCTTAATAATTTTCGTCTTTATTTGGCAAGGACATTGCATTTCAGCGTGTTGCATGCAATTTGCTTTCTTTCATGCAGGTATTTTCCTCAAACGTCTAGCAGATTTGCATTAATAATGTTCGGGGGGGGGGGTGCCATACGTTTGAACACCAATACGTACGTGCGTCGTGATATTAAACATGTTTTTAAGAACATTTGTTAAATCCTTCGAATACAATATTCAAATATCAACAACGGACATAATAATTTTCTTGAAAAATAACAGTTGTATCATTTCAATTCATATTCGTTCCATTTTTTCAAATACATATTTTAGTAAGCTGTATGCATTATGTAAATACAATTCAACACAATAAGTTAATTTAATTGAAATAAACTGCTGAACTGCAATGGCATTTAGCACAAAAAAGAATATACGACTTCAATAATGTCTTTAAACCTGCGAAAAAAGTGCATTGACAAACCCGATTATAGATTAGACACAATTCTGACTCAATCGTCATTAGTTGATATGCTATGGTTTGCTGTCAGATATATAGTACAGTTTTAATAAGTCATTTACGTGAAATAATATTCTTGAGATATAGATGTTGACGAGAGTTCCTTTCCGGTGGACATCTTTTTAATATAGGTCATGCTATTCCTCTTTATATTATGTGAGTAATGCTAATACAGCCCATACGTATATTTGTGCAAGTAATCCAATGACTGCATGAAGATATTCATATTTTCTCACGTTTCAGCCCTTGTGAGGTCGGAATACTGCAGTACAGTGGCCGAATGTACGGAGACCCTTTGTCTGCATCTGGACCATCACATCACGTGTGATTGGCCGCAAACGTGCATCAACGGCGTCTGTCATGGCTGGTGCTCGTGCTGAACACCTACAAGTCACATTTCATATACATTTTTATAGGTGCATTGCAAATTTCCGGAATTTATATTATTTATAATAATAATAATAATAATAATAATGATAATAATAATAATAATAATAATAATAATAATAATAATAATAATAATTATTATTATTATTATAATAATAATAATAATAATTATAATCTCTTTATAGTTCAAAGGTAACTCATTAGGACAACACATTGATACAAAGTCATGCAAACAGTTTAACAATGACAATCTTACTATGTTCTGTATAATGCATGTTTGCATTATCATGCGAACATATATATATTTGTTGATAATAATATATATTACTCATAATGGATATAAAAATAACTGAATAAACACAATAAATAAAAACATTAGTAAGATTTTGACGGACATAGCTTTACTACATATCCGAATTCTATTTGTCAAGTATAATCTTTTTAACCGATCTCCAAAACGGTTTCGTACTTTATTCAATAGCTACGTTATACGGACACTTATATAAAATGGTACGTTCTTGATTCACGTAACGAGTATTTGCACAATTTCATTTTATTTTCTCTTTATAGATGCACTTACAACCATGATAATACTGGTGTAATGCTGTACCACTATTAATGTCGTCTTACTGAGAGACACGACGGCAAGTGTATAATTAGTTGTAAAGTATGTGCTAATTGAAATTAAACAATCCTTTTAACCGGTTTTAACCCCACATTCTTTATATTCACTGATGAAAAAACTGTGACCCCATTTAAATCATGTTTTTATGTTAAGTGTTGTGTTCATATCGTTCATATCAAATTTATTGTAATACCTATTAAACTATCAATGCAGTTCAAAGGGTATTTGCTTTAACAGGAGCTGCATTTCCGTGAAGCATTAGTTTGTCTCTTGGATCCAAAGTTACACAAAATGATTCAGGTGAATGATGAAGGCTTATTCAAACAATGTGATATGTATTATACCATCAACAGTAATTCCAAAGCTTACAACGACTTGTCAAAATTGTGTGTGACTCTACCGCACTACTGAATTTTCAGTGTCGGTCAACCATCGATATGGTCATTGGCCGATTTGTTTCAGCGTTGACGAGTACAGACATTGGCTTGAAATGTGTAGTTTTATCGGTTTCAAGACATTAATCTCTAAGGCTTGTATTGTGGGAGTGTTGGCATTGCATTAATAATGGTTTATCGAGTACAGGCCCAGTACAAAAACTTTGCTGACCTGACACGTACGGCGTTAAAGCGTAACCTTTGTTTAAGGCCTAATTGTAGAATACTCATTTAGGTGATAATTGTTTGAGCCGGGTTCACTACACATACACTTTGTATATGCCGTTTTACATTGCTGTGTATGCGTGTTTAATTTGTATTACATACTAGTAAAATGCATTTCTCTTGCTTCCCACATTGCGTCATTTTTGCAGAGACCTGTTCTAAGGTATGATTTGTTTTGAAATTGACACTGATTTAAACTTATTTTTTTCCCCGCCAACAATATTTTTCATGGAAACTTTGTACCATAATCAGTACCGAAAACAATTGTGAAACAAAAAAGGTATTGTTGTACATATCTCTTCCGAGCGGTTTATTTAAAACCGATATTAAATTTAGAAATAGTCTATACTATGTGTTTAGTCTGATCTTATGACCGGCTTTGGTTATATTTGATTTACATACTCTCATTCGAGGTCCAAATTGCATTGAATGGACAAACATTTATCTGTGTCATTTTAGTACAGGTATAATGACGCCGGTGTTAATCATTTGTGTTTATTTTTTGTCATGGTTTTTGAGATGTGTCTACATGAATTACAACTAGTCACTTCACACAAGTACAGGAACGAACAGCGATAATTAAAATAATCTCCTACTGGCTCCACTTGGGTGGCACTTTTTTATACTATTATTTTTCATCAACTGTCAATATTAATATGCGGTGTTACGATAATACTGTGGTAAAGGTTTGACTGTTAATTAAATAATTAACATGCTTCTGCATACAGAGTGCATTTACCCTATAACTTTAAACAAATAAGTGAATTACATACGACATTTATGCTTAACCGTTTTTTAACATCGATTGACACGTTTATAACATCGCCTGACATCACCTTGATTGTGTTTTTGTTTTTATATATTTTTTTTAAATCGCGTAACAATATATTATATATTCTGTACGTATAAATGTGTTATTGTGTTTTTATATCAATTGAAAATAGCATAAAGTGTGCTCTTTTTTAACGTCGCTCGACACTATTTGCTTGTATACACTTTATCAAAATGTTAACGTTTTTCAGACAAAATACGACACAAATCTTATGTATTGACTCTTAGACCCTAATTATTGATATATGACATTGAACAATTTAAACACACAGAAAGAAGAAATGATAAGGTTAAAACAAATCTAGACCATTTCTATCAGTTAAATATTGGCGAGCAAAACGTCTTATTTTCAAATTAATACTAAAGCTCATTGCCTTTATTTGAGGAATTATTTTTTGTTAGTTTTTTAAGATGCTGTAGAGCCCTCCTGGAGTATGGAAGTGTCGCCCGCAAATTGTGACAATTTGTTTTCAATGTCATTAATATTAATTACCTTAATGTTTGCATATAATCTTAGTTTAATAGACGATTCTTAGCGCAAAATTTGAAAATGTAGCAATTGAGCGGATCCCCTTGTCTATAACGACATAGTTAAGGAAAACAACTGATTACATCCCACACTGCATGGCAGTCGGTACTCCGTCTTTATATAACACATTCAACCATTTAATTGTTTCAGGACCAAAACAAAACCATGATAGAATCGATTAACAAATGCCCATGAGAAAGAGTTAAACTAATTTTCAAAAAATATGTGCAACAGCCGCCTCTGGATATAGCGTGTGGGTTGTTTGTTGTTATCTGAGTTCAACGAAGGATGAACACGAAAACACTAAACAACAAGATCCAAAATAACTGTTATAAAACGATAAATCTGTTTGATTGCAATGTTTTTATCATAAGCTAGACAGAGAAAACTTAAAAATAATGTATAGTGTATTCACTATGCCACTTATGTCAGTTTCAAAAGTGTTCGTGTATGCGCTTGCCATTGAATGGACAGCATTACACTTGCACTCGAAAGCTCTTATGAGCATAACGTGCAAAAACGTATTGATCACACCTTTGTGTTAGTACACATGCAAAATTTGAGTCCGCAGACTTGAGTGTGTACAAATATTTGTTAAACGAACCGGACAATACAAGTAGATAGAACTCGTAATGCATACACATAGGCATTGGGGGGTTCGTGATTTCCTATAAGATATTCCAATACTAGCTGTGTAACATCAACATTTTATGCGATTACTGAATCAAAAGGCAGCTGTTACCATGTAAGGTTCAACTCAATTATATCTACGGAGACACTCCATAAATTGCAGTAGTACATTTAAGAATACCATCTAATAAGTAAGGGCCTACTGTCCGTTTTATGCTGTAAAAGTCTTAGAAGAAGATGCATTGCATTAACATTATACAGTTTTTCATTAAATACCAGTGTGAACATACGGCTGTACAACACAGGGCACTAAATTAAACACGACCGGAAACGTAAACAATGATACAAACTGGTGTCAGTGGCTTGATATGGTGCATGTAAAGAATCTGGGGTTTTAATGCATTTGATGTTCGCCCAATCCTCATACTTAGCCTAACGAGGACAGTACACACTTGATAACATCAAAAAACACAGCATACACTACTGTGCTACACCGATTAATTCAGAAGAAAACGCCTTTGAACGATAGTTGAAAAGACACATTGTGAACTTAAACCGGTTGAATGGCACCCCTAACCAACTTTCCAAGAAATGATCATTGCAAAAACACACGTGTTAATAAGCATTATACATATTGCACTAGTATTAACATGTAAACAAGCAATAACACATATTTTCAATTTGATTTAATAGCTGCTTAGTTACTCAGTGGCTTAATTTTCAACAAAGCAACATTATACCATTTATCTTAGACATAACATTGTTATTTAGCTTTAAATATAAACTAAAGTCGCTCTTGTTTTTAGGGCGAAGCATCATGGTTTTATCGAACCACTCCTTATAGTATGCTTATATACTGTAGCGTCTCCGCTGTACTTACAATCACATGCCGGATATGTATGTCTAATTTAATGTAGCCATACATATGTGGATTTGTATTCTTGTCGAGAAGTTATATATATTATAATGAAGTAGCAACTAATTGCGAATAGTGGACGACACAAATAAGGGAGCACTCTACGTCGTTGTTATTGTTTTCTGATTCAAACTATCAGATGAGTAGGCGACCAGTGCAAATGTGCTTTTTGAGGCCTAATATCTAATATGAGACGTAACAATTCAATCCAGTAACTACACAACTAAATTCTGACGGGGATGTCAATGCATTTCAGTTCACGTTCTGAATTAAAAAAAACACACATTTTGAGGTGTAATTCCGGGTTTAGGGGTACATCATGCAAACTTGAACAACGGGTAAGGTTAGTGATCAGTCGTGGTTATAGAAGAAAACATAAACCATTGAAGCGTTCATTTTATATTTAAACATAATGTTATTTACCGAAATACATTTCATAGTTACCAAATATGGATAACAGCGAATTAAGTGGTTACCTCACGCATCTGTTAACCCATTTATGCCTAGTGGACTCTCCTATCCTTCTAAATAGGATATTTTTTTTTCCAAAATTAGAGATGTTTGGTATTTTTATTTCTATTTAGAATATTTCTCGCGGCGTCTCATCTGGGTCTACGCTTTTTGCCAAGGCCTTTTTTCTAGACGCTAGGCATAAATGGGTTAATTAAAACAGATTTCAGTTAAGTATAATTTACACGTTTATGAACTGCCCTTACATGTTTGCAATGATTTTATAAGCATAATATAGTAGGTATAAAACTTTCAAGTTTTCTGCGTATCTTATCCTAAATTACTACCGTTTTAGTAATATGTAAGTTTTTTTTTAAACATCGATCAACATAACTATAAAACAGAATGCGTATGCGCATCATAAACGAAGTGTTAACATAAATAGGCATACTAAAAATACGGAAATATCAAAAACTAACTACTGGCGCTATAAAGGAAGAATAGTTTAAATGACCTTAATAAACACGCGCGCATTCTTTCATCTTGAAAGAACCGTTGCTGTTCTGTTAAAAACGCAAATTATCAAATAACAACAAGCACAACATAGGAAAATATGTATTAATGGATAAAAATCCTATATAGAGGTTTCTCTACGAATGATTTATGTTATCGGTTGCATGAAAGTATTTATGTTCATAGACAATGTATTTCTTTTTTCATAAGTATTTAATGTCAAAACTATACAATAGGTTATACATAATGTGTTTAATTATTATCAATGCAAACTAAAGTAAACATCGCATCAAAGTGACTAGTACTACGAATTTGTAGCGAAGCCTAAATGTAGATCGTGTTTTTTTTTGTGAGTGGCATTGACACTTTAATGATAATTCATGGAACTGTGAAACACATCATTATAACTATGTAGGAAATATTAAACTATGATATATTGGCTCATATTCAATATAATAGGAATCAGTTGTAGAATACATTTAAAATTGTGAGTCTTAGAACTGCAATCGTGTGTATCTTTTTACATAAAGAAATAGATGTTAATGCAACTTAACTAATTTAATTCAACTATCCATCTGCAGTCGATTTTTGTATTAATATTTTCGGGGTTATAAACCTGTATTTAGCGGCTGTTATAATTTTTTGTTTGAATCAATCATTTAATTCATTTCAAAACAATAAAAACAATCTATTGTATTCGATTAAACACATATCGAACCGAGTTTAGATTTGATTGTTCATCAGTTACCAATCGAAGCAGCGTGTACTCATCGGAAAAAACGAACTGTGATTTGACGACCATATGTGGCGTGTTCTGAGAAAACTGGGCAAAATGTTTGTGCGTAAAGTATCATCCCAGATTAGCCTGTGAAGTCCGCACAGGCCAATCCGGGACGACACTTTCCGCCTAAACTAGATTTTCGCTAAGAAGAGACATCATTTAAACCGAAAATTTCATAAAAGCGGAAATTGTCGTCCCTGATTAGCCTGTGTGGACTGCACAGGCTAATCTGGGATAAAAATTTACGCACAAGCTTTTTGCCCAGTTTTCTCAGAACACGCCACATATATCAGAATATAAACGCATGCAATGAGTAGCTAGGATGGCAACCAGTGTCGAACACAATTGCAAATGAATGGTTCATTGTCTGACGGCAGGCGGTTATATATTATTTTATAAAAGTGAACCACGATTTGCCTTACAGGCACCGGCGCGTTAGCTATTCAAACATATCAACTTTCAACAGAATAGTACAATCTTGTAGAATCAATTTTGTTTTATCAACTCAATTTGTTCATTAACAATATCTTTTGGTTGGAATACATCCACTTTAAATCCGTTACAAGGTTAAACTCAAATAGCGGTAGACCTTAGTAAAACGGTTTAACTGTTCCGCCAAAATTGTTTTTAATCGTTTAAATAGGCATTTCATTTTTTTGCTGGTCTCCATGTTACATAAGAAATAGTTGAAAATAAAATTAAAATTAATAACGAATCATTAGCGTGTTTATTTGGGTCCAAACGTAAGTGTTATTATATTTAATTTATATTTTAACTTCCAATAGATTAGACACCGTGTGTCTCACTATATCTTAAAATACGGGCAATCATTCAATTTTAGTGGATATTGTAAATTTGTTCTCAATGTAATAAAAAAACACTTGTCTGAACATTTTTAATTCACAAAGATTATGATTCTTGTTTGTGATAAGCCCTTAAAAGACATGGTGGTGGTGCTGTTAGTCCGTGCAACCAAATTAAAAAACATTACACAAGTACATGTGACTGGTCATGAATGTTTGTAACTAGTGTTTGTTTGTAATATGCACAGAACAGCGCATACAGGTTATTCAAACTTATACATACGTATACATGTACATCGTCTTCAATACATACAGTTATTAATAGAGCACTGTAAGAATGTTATTTGTATGGGGTTGGTTGTTTAATAATTTTACACTTTAGTAATGAAATGTCAGTGTAAATCTTGGCGTAGTAAAACTTATTTCGAGTGAAATTTATCAGAATTCGTGTCCATTTCCTCAATAAATACATAGTTTCAATATTCAAAATCCAATTGATTTCAACACTCCTCAAAGCGTGTCATTGCATTGAACGACATTTTATGTAGATAATAGAATTAGGTCAAAGGCTTCACCACCTACAATTTCTAAATCAAAGTTGCGTTTATCTTAACAAGTTTATCCAGTTCACTCATTAGAACCACGGCACCTTAAGATAACCTCACACCAAGTCGTCTAGCAAGGTCGCTAATATAGAATGACGTCTATCAACAGGGACATTCTAAATGTTCAACATATACATAATAAAGAACTATATTATTGTGTAAAAGTCCACGTATATAGGTTTATTACTATATGCATATGCAAATTCAGTCGCGGATAGCAAGGATTTTTAAAACGTTTGAAAGTCATAAAGCATTGAAATATAAAAGCGAAAATGCGTTTTTTAATCTAAGTTCACAAACGAAAAACTATACTTATTTTATAGACATTATAAAGTAAAAAAACGTTCATCCTAAACATTTGTGAAATTAACACAATGAAACATGTCAATCAGTGTATGCGTCCTGAGTGTTAAGTCACGCTGCCAAATATTAAATAAAAACTCAGTAACATTAAAACATTTACATTTATTAAAATCTATATCCTCTTATATTGATCAGGACTTCACAGGGGCATATCGAAGATATATTCCTTAAATGAGCACATTTATTTAAACATTGAACACATACTATTGAAAGAGTCATTATGTTATAAATTTTAACAATTAAAACACATGTATTGAGCCCGTCTCTAGTATTATTTGAACTCATACCAACGACATGCGCCTATTGTAGTGTTAAGTTTACAAACCACTAGTTCCGTAATCGGTTTGCGCTCAAATGTAGGGTTACTTCAAGTGCATTTTATTCAGGACGATCCTATACACAATCTTATTTTCAGAGACTCTAAAATTATCCTGGGGACAACTATTTTAAATTATACAAGTCTTTAAAAGTCGTTTCGTGACATTATCGGTGGGAAAAATAACGCCGTTTATGGTTACCTTTGTTTGGGAGTATAATTTACGTCAGTTCTTACACAAATGACCCATTAAAACTAACATTCAACTGTTATAGGTACAGATAGTAATTGATATAAGTGGTTATTGAAACACTTCGCAATAAAGAATAAAAGTCCCCAATATCACCTGTCTTAAAAAATATTGATTATTATTCATATCATATCCTAACTGTGTCCGTAAGAAAATACAAATAAGAACTCGCTTTAGTAAAAAAGTGATATTACCAAAGAAATATAATCATCGGGGGAATTACTGATATATAAAAAGTAAACAAAGATTATTCGAAACACCACGATGAGATCCTTAATTTAAATCAAGTGATACATGAAATGCTCCTTGAAAGTCAGGTATGGTCTAAACTTGATTTGTGTAATGTAACGAGCCTTTGACCTTCTTTTCTAACCAACTTTGTATATGCTCGTTTGTTTCTATTGCGGGATGTGAAAAACTTATGTAATAATATGTAACGTACGGCATATGGATACGATAAATATGCAGTTAAAAACAAGCTGTGACTTTGTGTAAGTTTGGTCTTAACACATGCAGCATACTGACGTTCAGGGGCTATAGTAGAGGAACATAAGGACGCCTAAAAAACTATATGTATATATCAATACGTTCTAAAATCAGCGTCGACATACCGAATAAACCCCTTCTCAAATATAAACTTGGGCATTTTAAATTACCTGCGTATAGGCGAATTCCCCAAACAATCCCATTTTCTCATGTTCTATTTGTCATGTCAAATTAAGACATTAACGATGTTCTACTACATGAATTAAATTTGAAACAGACATGTGTGATAAATATTTGGCTGACACAATGATAACCTCATTCTAAATTCAGTAGCTAATTTTAAATTCAGGTCAAGCAGGCAACATGATTGAAACGTGTGCTTTAACACTTTAAGTATTTGTCCAAAATAATACAATATGACAGTAAATTTATAGTCGTGTATTGCTGATTGAACAGTTCGTTCTTTTTAAGTATATTTAATTATTAGCCGGTAATTGTAATTTATGAAACAATTGAAAAACAAACATTTTTTATTGAAATGGAATTCGTATTTTGGGACGGATGCCGATGATAAGCTTCCTCCAGGTGTCCTGGTTCTGTGAAGGTCTCTCCAGCTGTTCCCTCATCTTACCCATCCGCGTGGCATCTGCATCCGTGTCTCGGTGCCAGACGACTTTAGGCTGCCCTCTTTTCCTATTTACATGGGGGTTCCAGGTATCAGAGTTCTGTATTGTATTTGATACAGGCTTTCGAAGTTCGTCATATTTCCATCAATAACGTCTCTGAAGAATATCGTTTCAAACGTGCGGCTTCTTAACTCGTCTCCATAAGTCTTCCTTGGTGAACTTGTCAGGCCAGCGGCTAATAAGAATCTTCTTAAGGCAGGTGTTTTAAGAAAACCTGAAACTTCGTCATTTAGGTGACTGTGGTTCTCAACACGTCTGCTCCATGAAGTTGTATTGGCTTTATGTACTTTTAAAAATTATTACTAAACACTAAGTACGGAAGAAGCTCAGCTATCCCTCAGCTGATTTAAAGTAACATGTTTGTCCATGATACACGTAAACATAAATGCCTTTTTTCGGACGGATTTGTTTCAAACAAAATGTGTGGGTCCATCATCAAAAATTGTAACACCTACACAGGAGTCAAACAAACACCACAGCATCCAAAATACACAAACTGGGCATTCATACGTCTTAACTTTTAACGAGGTTAAAAATAATACAAAACGAAGCTTACTCAATTTAAACTCACAAGAGTTTAGTGTATGTCAATTTTTATCAACCACGAAATGTATTGTTTTATAAGTTTCAATGCTGACACTGACTTTGACCACATTCGCATTCAAAGACACTTTAAATTATCTCGCTATCCACTCGTGTGAATCGGGATGTGTTTGAACTATACATGTGGAACAATATAAACGCAATCAACGAAGCGTTATCACTTGAGCGTTTGGAATCATTCAGCAGACAAAACAAAAATGTGGAACACGAGTGTTTACCTTTCTCTGTGTTTGGGCATATCCGGTAAGGCAGAGAACATTTACATTTGCAGCTAAACTGTGTATTGGCTAAAGCTTGTTGCAACACGTTGTTGTTCTTTAAGTTAAGTATTCTTAAAAATAACTTCATTTTCATCAATCAATCGAACAGGTTGTGCGTCGTTTTACACGGCGTGTAAAGATGGTTGGATTCCATTCAGGGGTTCCTGCTTCCTATTTCATTTCGAAGAAATGTCATTTGCACAAGCTGAGGTAAATATTGTATTCATATCCAATACCAAAGGTTAACAGTCTCTAATTATAATACATGGAAACAAACAATGAAAAACAAATCTAACAAACTGTGTGAACAATTTGTAGTGCGTTTCAGAAAAAAAATAAATTAAGCATGGATATAAACTTGTGTTTATTTCAAATTGCATACGAGACAGGGGACTCAATATGATATCAATTAACATCGAATTTATATATTATAATTTACAGCTATTTTGTCGAGTACACGAAAACAGTAATCTTGTCCACGTAGACGATGCCATAGAAAACCAGTTTTTGAAAGATCGAATGCACGTGTTTCAAGGTAACCAGTTGTAAAACGCACATATACTATATTGGGATCAGTGTTAGTACACGTATCGATATTGATTGCTAATGATACTACCATTGTATGGGAGGCAATACATTAAATTATTATATGCATAATTTAAAAAAAGGACAATACCATGTATGAACATGTATAGCATACAATAAGTTACAATTGTTTGCGTTGTTTGTTCGGCAATTATCATCGATACTGAGATCAGTTATGCTTGAACTCAACCACCGATATACAACTACACAAATGAAGTAAACACTATTTAATTGTAACATCATCTTAAAACTTGAGCTTGCGCGGCAGAGGCCGACGCGTATCCCCACGCCGCAGAGATCTTATATTAAAAAGCAATTGTGGGTGGGCAAGGCATATGTTGGTGGGGCCCCGAGATGGTTAATGTGGACATGGATAGTCGAGATAGACCGTGTTGTCATAACAGATGTTCAGAATAAATTTGAAGTCAATTGGTGAATAAATGAAGAAGTTATGTTAAAACAAACTTTTAGGTGGGCGTGGTCTATGTGGACGGGGCGCCCCAGGGTTGGTAATGGGCCCATGCATAGTTGAGATTGAACGTATTGTCATAAGAGATGTCCAGTATTAATTGGAAGTAAATCGGTGTAGAAATGAAGAAGTTAATGTTAAATAAACTAAAACAATGAGTGAATATAATTGACCCGGCCCCACCCCAACCCCCATTCTCCACTATCTCCTCCTACAATATTAGCACAAGACCCCTGAAACTTACACACATGGTAGCTATGAGCATATGTGCTTTATTATTATATTATTTGGAATTTTGATCTGACCCCTGGATCAAAAGTTATTGTCATATGCGTCGCATGTTGTTAGTAAAATGAGTTGTTTTTGCCCATTTACCTATTTATTTACCCATAACGTTTGACTCAGAGGTTAGATCAAAATTCCGTCATGGTCACCGTCGCATATAATTATGCTTATAGATACCATTTGTGTTAGTTTCAAGGTTCTAGTGCTAATAGTATAGGAGAAGATTGTGGTCAGGACAGACGGACAGAAAGCGGAGATAAATACAATATCCCCACGCTTTTAAAAGCGCGCGGGATGAAAATAAGTTGCCAATGCAATGGGAACTCTTTGTATAATGCAAATATGCGGGTATCAAACTCAACCTTTGTAGATCACTATTGGTGGATGGGACTAACGGATGAAAATATAGAAGGTGTCTGGGAATGGCTCGACTCGGGTGAAATTGCAACATTTACAGGTATGCATTATATATTTTGCTGATACCTATGAAACCCTTAAATTGTATACGATGTTGAGAGTGTCGGTAAAAGCTAATGCATTACGTCACAGTTAACACACACATTTTAATAAAATGTGGTTTACGATTGCAACATTGTACATGTACAATATGTAATCATTCAAAGTACGGTGTTTTATTTAAAATACATTCTGCATCATTCCTTACAGTATTTGTACTACGTTCACGAACATTAGTACTTTAGGGACATTTTGTTTTAATTTCCTACATTACCTGTATAGATGACTGCAAGGTATAAAGGTTATATAGCATTTTAATTATAGGAGCAATGGCAACATTTTGTTTATGAAAATACACCCTGATTATTGCGTGTAACCGCCGAAAGCTGAAAACCAATTATATTAATGTAAACACGTATATGTTTTACAAATATTAACCAACTATTGTTGTTTTTTGTTGTGTGCACTCAATTTTTGTAAAATGTCAAAGCGGATTCCCATCTTATTTGCAATAGACTCATTTTGCTGCCTACAGATTTCAAGTCAGGCGATGGAGGAAACCACAACGCAGAAGACTGTGTAGCGTTTGGAGCCCTTGCACAACATAATGACTATCAATGGATTGATGGCGCCTGCTCTAATCCATGGGCTGTGCTGTGTGAAGCCAGGTACGATACTCCATCAAACCGAACACTTATGTTGTTTCTATAATTTAAAATAGATGGAGTTATATTTTGTTCAGTCTTTATAGGTTTTTTCACACGTATAAATGTAACACTTAAAAGTTACCAATATTTAGTCTCAGCTTCTTACTTGAGCATAGAAATATAAGTTTCAATAATAAATACACATTAATAAGATTCACTCTTTCCTGATATATTTTGCCTTAATTGGCATTTTTTAAGTTAGTTTTTACAAATTGATTACATTTTGTTCATAGAAAGGAAATGTATTCCATTTTACAAACTTTTAAAACCCTAGTTATGCAAAATATATAAGGCAGAAGTAAAACTTGTTATGTGTAAATTTACCTCAATCCATACTAGACACGAAACTGAGTACGAAGTAATTATGTTGTATAATATATATTATTTATATTTTCTACTATCACATCCTAGAGGGCATGAAGGGGAGTCAGTTATCGTCGGATGATCGACCTGCACTGAAACAAACAGTTTTTACACTTAAATGAAGACTGTAGTGCTGCCTTGGCTCATTTGATTTGTAATTTTAAAAATAAATTCAAACGCACATGGCTTTCTTGATTGTGAATGTGTTCTATAATCGACATTGATTTTATAGTTATATATGACACATAAGCAGAGTGTACTTGTTTTACTTGAAACAAAAAAACAATATACAAAGAAAACATCTGCGTGCTCCAAGCTCATTTATACGAATGAAACCGTATCCGGTAAGTTGCCACTTCGCATTAATCACTCTTTCCCTGATTTGCATTTTCACTTTACTGCAAAGCGCAACAAAACTATCAACGTTGCAAAGTTGCAAAGTTGCAATCACACAAGATACAACACGGTATATCAATTATGCCATTAAGTTTGAGACATAAAGTATAACATGTGTGCGTTTAAAGTAATATTATGTTTTATAACATCGGACTATATTACCTCATGGTTTATAAGATATAAATCAAACATTACTCAATTCAAGCTATTTGCTGACGTGATTTCCGTTTTGAAAAAGTATTGCCGTAACATTTGTTTAGCTGGATTTTAGTCCATGTTAAAGGACTCTGCTGAAATCTGAATTGGTTACACTATACGTGTATAGTTAATAGCACGATAACAACAAAGTTAATCTAAGTGATAACTTTTGCACCAAAACTGTATAATGCATGTAAAACAAAAACAATATTGCATAGTATGAAAATGCCATTAACTTACGCAACTATGAAGGTGTTTGAAACCTACCTACGTCAAATTTTAACATTGCTTCAAGTATTGGCAAATAAAACACCTTCGTTGTTTGTAATTGTGCTATATGCTTTGCAAATACACATTATGACATGCAACCAATTAAAAGTTAATGAGTGTTGCACTTGTTTCTTTGTGTATGTATCCATTAATCAACATAACGTACAGACATGACCGCCTATTATACTGTAGGTACAATGTATATGCAAAGGGATAAATACATTGATTGATTAGACGTTTAAAGGTAGAGTTTACTATGCATGTCAGGCTAACAGTAAATCCTGTGACAATAATATGCATATATGGTTTGGAGCTTCTTATAACCGGCTGAAACCGGCTGAAACTTCCTATCGCTTTTGCATTGACCGTTCCAAAGTGCGTACCCCGGTTTTGTTCATGTGTGTGGGTCTGTAGTGTACGTCGTTTGTGTTTGTCTGACTGTTTGCCAATTGATTCATTGACAAAAAAAGGAATTTATTGCATTTTAAGGTTCCCCTCATACTTGTGCAGCTAAATGTTAAAGACTTATATGTATTAGAGAGCACGGTTTTGAGATTAAGTATGCAAAAATTCTACTATCTACGAAAGTATCTCCTTGTTGACAGTGTTATGACGTAAGTATTATACATTTTAACATAGGTAAGTTCTTAGCACTTTTCCAATATGGCATGTGTATATTTTATTCCTCTAAAGTAGGAATGCATGCTTTATGTAGTCAATTTTTACGTAGACAAGATGGGATGGATGTATAACATATATGCACTATGAACATTGTTGGAACTGTAATAATCATCATGTTATTATTGTTGGATACTGGTAAACTGATCCGTGATCCTCGTGACATAGGTCTAAAAATAGGGTTATAGTCAGAATATGCTTTTCTAAATATTCAAGATAAACTGCATGAGAATCAAGCAATTTTATGTTCGAAATAGGAATGCTGTTTCGCGAATAATAAGGTGATATATGTTCACATGAGCTATACAATGTTCGTCATAAGGAGTTCATAAGCATGTCTTCGATTGTAATATTTGGGACACACTTAATTGTTTTAATATTTATTAATTCCATATTGACGTTATAGTTTGACTAAGTATTGTCACGGCAGAAAGCTGCGTCTTCACTAATTACTGGTACAATTGTAAAATGCATATTAAACAATGTGTGCACATTAATAACTAAAATATCCCAGAAAATATATACGCTGATGCATATTCTTAAAAAACAGTGTGTGTGTTTTTTTTTAATATTATATATTTTGTCCAAAAACCATAGTAGGAGCTTTACTTTGTAACATATAATGGCTCTAAAAGAAACTGGTTAAGGTGCTAAACATAACATGTACATGTATATGTGCCGCGTCATGCAAAAATGTGTCTTATGCCATTTGCATCCAACGTAGCTTCAGCCTTACAAGTATGGTCAAGAGCTATTCCGTCTAAATGGCGGACGAGAAAGTTCCTGACTAGGCTGATCGACCAAAAGCCAATGCTTTTTTTTTAAATCAACAACTTGCATATTTTGGAAGCAATCCTTTGATGACATTGGCGATTGAGTTGAGCGACAGCGTGCGTGTTACATACACACAGGCATCGTTTTGCTTTTTAAAACTCCATCATGCCGCAACTTATAAAGGTCCCAACTTGTCCAAATGGGTTCTGATTGCATGTTTATGTTTATTTTCGGATCATATACTATTCGCTTAATCGCGCCACGATTGTTAAACTAACGTGATACATATTGCAAAAACATATTAAAACTACTCATCATCTTGATTTCTCCATCTTTGTTTTACAACTTGTTGTTTGCCACTTTGGAATTACAATTGACTCGTTTATTAAGGTATCTCCTGATAGCGGTGCCGCCAGCGATAACCGGACGTGATAAGAACCGACATTTTATAACTTATTTTATTAAAACAGTGATGAATAACAATGTTTAGCTCGCAAGCAATGACATACGCATACGTTTTAATCAAGGCGCTTTAAATTTAATGATATGTTCATAAAATACGGCCTGGTTATATGAAAGGTGACAATCAGTTAAGATATGTATACAGTTGTAGGGCTTGAATAAAAATGCATTGTCAAATGGTTAAACCCTTTGATACAGATAAATAGTTAAACAAAATAACTCTCATTTGTTTGTTCCAAAACACACTGACGTCCATAAAAAACATAATCTAATGTTATGATTCAGATGAAGATACACATCTTTTAGACACTGTGTACGATTTTGATATACAGTAAACACATTTTTAGGCACAATTTTGTATATGCATTTGCTATTAAGCTAGACGTGTTATGAATGGGTGCATAATGTTTTGGTACATTTCCTATGAAAACAATTGAGATAGTAATCATATCTTCCGATGTTATTAAATCAACTTTATTAGAAACGCCAAATTCATTAAGACACCAGTTTACATATTAACTCGTACAATTTGAATTAAACGGGTTTGGCGAATGAAAACTGAAATCGGCCAGTTTGCAAGAAGCATATGACAATGGTCTTTTAAAATGGGTATGATCTTAAGAAACATGATCGTATATGTAACTTTAGCCCTTAATGTGTTTAGCGTATTTCATTTGAAAGCATTTACTCAAGATTGATTTTAACAGACACACATCTGTACAATTGCATTTATGTATTGTATAGCATTTAATGTGTACAATTTAGATGACCATTTCCCGCCCGCAACATTGATATTGAAAAATAGTTTTGACTGTTATCCTTTTCCATAATTTGTATTGTACTGTCGCTTTACCGTCATTGCACTATCGAACTTCGCTCTTCAAATCAGCCCATGCATAAGCAATGACCCTAACGGGTTTCAATTCCAAAATCCTTTTGAATTTGAAAATGTACATTTATCTCTACATTACGGAGTGCCATATACCCTAAGAACATATCACATACGATGCCCATATGGCAAATACCAGTGGCATTTTCATATATAATGGAGAGAAATTAACGTGAAGAGCAACTCTTTTTTTTCTGCGAAGATAGATTTCGTTAATCTTTATATCAAACCATAAACGGTTAAGGGGAACACACACTTCATTTTAATGCCCATGCATTTATGTTTGTTATTCTAAGATTCAAACAAATAGTAATATGGAAATACGTTTACTATCTTCTTTTATTATAATTTAAACGAATAACAGCGATGGTACTAATATAATAGTTGTGTCTTGTTAAAGTTTGTACGGCTATTGTAAGCGTCTTTAAAGTAGCCAGTGTTTTTTTGTCTAAAAAGAATGTTTTTGCTTCATATTTGAATTGATATATTGATATCTGCTGATTAAAAAAAAGTTGTTACGATTTCACGTACGATATACATGTAAGTAAGGTAATTAAAAAAACTAAAGGTATGCTAATTAAAGAAATATAACTCACACTATGATGTTGTATTAAAATCTGAACATTCCTACAGTTTAACGAGGTTATAAATAATACCATCACGCATCTTGCACAATTAAAGCTCACATTAAATTTCGATTTATCGAACTTGTATTGTATTTTAACGATATGTAGTTTAGCCCGTTTCAATGTTAAAACCGACTTTGACTGACTGCCACTTTAAACGTGAATTTAAATTAGAAGGTTAGTCACTCTTTTACGCCCTGATACACGTATTTGATGAATATGGAACAATCTTAAAGCAAAGGCCGACACGTTATCTCTAGATGTTTTGGATTCATTCAGCACACACAGCCAAAATGTGGAACAGGAGTGTATTAATTGCTTTCTCTGTGTGCATTTCCGGTAAGGCAATTTGGATTTCATTGAAATTTGATATAGTTAATGAGTTTTAAGGACATTTACATGTTAATTTATTTGAAGCAGCTGAAGTGTTAATTGGATCGAGCAAATTTACTAAATGTTTTGATTACATGTTTTCTATTATAAAAATAACGGTTTATCCATCACTCTTTCGAATAGTCTGTGTTTCGTATTATACGACGTGCAAAGATGGATGGATTCCATTCAGGGGTTCTTGCTACCTATTCCAGAAGGAAGGAGTGACATTTACAGTAGCTGAGGTAAAACTGATTTAATTTATTCATATTGATACCAATAATGTACACTCTGGATTGTTTTATGTGTTTTACAAACCAGTGAATATAGATCGAACAAGCTCTCCGAACTAGTTGTATTAAAGAACCTTTCAGAAAACGAAACAATAATAACCGCACGAAAATCAAATTGTTTTTATCATATAATGACGTGCGTAACAGGAGACTCAATATGTTAACAATGTAAAAATGTTATTTTACCATTTACAGCAATTTTGTCGACAACATGAAAACAGTCATCTTGTCCACGTAGATGATGCCATAGAAAACAGTTTTTTGAAAGACCGAATGCGCCTGTTTAAAGGTAACAGTTTGTTAACGCTGAGTCCATACCTATCAAATAATTTGCTGAGGCTAAGGTTGTTAATGTATAATTAACAATGGATACAGCGGTATGTCGACACAACCATAGCGTATTGTACGTAAACGAAATGATCAGTTACATCCAGGCGGTATAAAACATTTGAATAAATCTCTTTTACAAAGAATAATAGTTCGAGCATTACAGACACAACAGGAGTAGGACATGTTTGTTAGACTCTAGGTACACCCTACATAGCTGTGATCAGTGAATAGTGGTTTTGGTGCATTATATTATGACACAATGTGAATCGATATTGTAAAATGAAAAAGACTGATTGCTGCGGAACAGAAATTCTTTGTTTGATAATGACTTATTAAGATGGTTATAATACGCATTCTGAGTAATGTTGGCGTTAATTAAAAAACTGTCAAACGATATATATTTATATTATTCTAAAATCATGGACATTCAATAAATTGATTTAATGTTTCAAGTGACACAGAATGAATGTTCAAGAAATAACCAATTTTAAATTTATTAAGTCAAATATCGTTGAAATTAATAAATACAATTACATTTGACTGGAGCAGTTTTGATTAAATTTTACAAATTGCATACATTAAAAAGACAACGATGTACAACGAAAACACGAACCATTCTTAAAGCACAACCTCATTTATACAATACATTGCAGCTAAAATGTGAACTACATTGCATATAACATAATGTGTATCCACGGTCCAGGACTGTATTTACATTGTTCATGAAGTTTTAAATTAAAAATGTCTTTCGAAAATAAATAATGGCTGTTATCATGCTAGATAAGGCCAAGCAAAATGCCCTGTTTTAACTGTAGATTCCTACTGGTGGGTCGGAATAAAGGATGAAGATATAGAAGGAGTCTGGAAATGGTTCGACACGGATGATGTGGCAACATTTACAGGTATACATCCCAAATACATTTGAAGCATGTGAATATATTGTATGCGAGTTTGAGAGCGTCGATATTATTTTGCAACGTAAAAGCTTATACATAATACCTGAGTAAACACAAATAGTATCATATACCTAAAATAACACCAATACGACGACGTGTTAGGAAAATAGTGAATATTTATGTTATTGCCGAATCTGGTGAAAAACTACTTATATGAATAAAACGTCACATCACATTTCTATATGCAACATTGATATTTGATTAATGTCATATCGTTATTAATAAAATTACATACTATAACATTTTACTAGAACGTTTGTTACACGGATATCCAGTACATATACAACCTTAAATGAAACATGGGGACATCGTGCAAAAATCCAAAGATAATCAAATAATAATGAGCTTTAGATAGTCCCTGCCACTTAGTAACTTCAGACACTACGTACACAGTTTAGTGGGTACTGGGTCTATAATTAAGTACTGGTGTTGAACACATTTCTTATCATCATCATCATCACCATCGTCGTCATCGACTACAACATCACATAGTCATAGGCTGAGTTATTGCAATTATTATTTTGACATGGTGCAAACATATTTTATAAACGGAGTAATATACAACCGCTGCATTATGGCAATTTTGTAAAATAATATAGTTTAATTCGGATGAAATTTGACGAGTATATTTCGCCCAGTATTTACGATTAAAGTCAATTAATATTTAGTCAAGTCAACTTTATTTGCACAAGTAAATATACACAACCAAAGTAACCAATAACACTAAATACTAAACAAAATGAAAGTGTATAGCAACATGAAAAGAATGCAAGGAAAATACGTGATACATTTGGTATTTACATTATTAGTTTACATATTAAGTGTGTGTAATGTACCTGGGGTCATATTAGATTGTTAAAAATACTAATAAGGCAAAACCCCAAAATTAGCCAGAGGTCATCTGTTTTGCTCGTACTTTATTTGTAAAATAGCTGGAACATGTTCCTATCTAAAACAAGAAGGCCCGTATGTGTAATAGTTGGTATGTAACATCGTATAGTGGCCCTTTCTTCGTGTTTTCAAATATTACAAGTGGCATCCCCCCGGTAATCATGAGTTGACTTGACCTGCCTTAACGTGACTTGACTTGACTTTAATTGTAAATACTGATCGAAAAAAACTCCTTCGGTTGCGATTATCGTTAAGCGTGTACAGAATACTTATCTGTTAAGCGCATGTGTCAAGGTCCCCCGATTAAGTTAATGCTTAATGATGACTGCGAGCACCGAATCACCGAAGCACCGAATCTGAATACCAATCATATCAATGCAAACACGAACATATATATTAAGAAACCAAAGTCATGATTGTTTTCTTTTTCTTACTCTATGTTTGAAATATGTCGAAGCGGAATCCGTGCGTGTTTTTCAATAGAACCGTTTGCTTTTTACAGACTTCCTGACGGGCGATGGAGGAGACCACACCACAGAGGACTGTGCAACGTGTTCCCCTCAAAATGATTATCAATGGGTCGATACACCCTGCGCTAACTCTCTTGGTGTGCTGTGTGAAACCAGGTACTGTTTCCATCAAACTGAACAAGTTTGTGTTGTCTACAAATTATGTGTAGTTTTAAATTGTTTAGTTGTTAGAGCCTTAAACGTAAATTATAATACCTTTAACGTACCAAGAACAGACCAGTATCGGCTCCTTGTTTTAGCATATTTATATAAATGTATATTGCCAATACACATTCATAATTATTGCATGTAAGATATAGTATGTTCTATTTTGTTTTAGAGGGCACGAAGAGGCATCAGTAATCGGATGATGAGCGACATGCCGGAAACAGAAAGCCTTTCGATTTTTATTAAAACGGCATGGCTGCTTTGGTTTTTGGTTTGAAGTGTAATGTGAAAAACAATTGCATACGCATCTGGCATGTGTGATTGTCCTTTCCTTCTATTATCGCATTTATTGTATAGTAACACGTGATCAACACGAAGACAATATGAGTATAAATTTGAAAAAAAAAAGAAACACGAGATAAGAACATATGATTGCACAAAACGCAATTGTATGAACAAAAAACGTATTATATAAATAGCTATGCGCATCAGGCATCCTATGTTCTGTTTTGTGTTGCATTTGCACTTATTTGCATGTGAACTAAAACTATCAAATGTACATAGGGGCAAAATCACAAAAGGAACAACACGGTATATCAATAGCTCGATTATAATTTATACAGAATACACAATGCATTGTTTGTCCGTGTGTTTGTACTTCGTAAGCGTCAACAGCTAGTCCGGACTGTATTGTTATCATGTATAGGATTTTAAAATAATTGGCTTCGCATTACCACCATAAATTAACGGTTAGTCGCGCGCATCATCGTTAAACCAAACTTAAGTATTAAACTCCCTGACATTCTATATGGGGCGGAGCTAACAGTTGATTTTGCAGCTTTTCAAAACCCTTGTTTCATCAATTAATATGCACTTTCAAAATATACGCCTAACATGATCATCTTTTGGAGATGGGATTTTGCATGCAAGTTGAACGTAATTGTCTTCTTCTCAAAGATCTAGTGCACGCTTTCAAGATACATGTCCAATGAGGCACCAAATAGTAAATTGTGTACAAAACACCTCAAATAAAACTTATTCATTATATTTGGAAAGTCTTTTCAAATAATTATTTTGTATCATGCTAAGGTTGTGTTAATGGTAAAATAATATCATGGATACTATGTTAATGATAAGAGATCTGTGTAAACAAAATATCAACATTGGGGTTAAGATAATTCCATACTTATCTTACTCTTCTAGCTATAAAGAATGCGTATCATCCATAATTTGTCTTTTAGTTATAGTTGCTCTACTTCTAGAAATTCGCATCAGCTGTAATATGTTCACCATAAGGAGTTCATTCTTAGGTTGCACTTTACAATCGTTCCATTCATCATTCCATTCATTTATTGGTTACGCCTGTGACGTATAAGTAAAGCTAAGTATTGTTTCGGCAACACGTTTGCATGAGGCACATAAAGAGATGATCATCACTCAAGTTAGAAAAGAAACTTTATCACATGCTATACCTTGTTTTCAATGTTATACAGACATTACGTATTTTTTTATATTACACGTGTGTAATACAACATTTTTAAGCGTTTTCATTGGCTACAGAATCAATAACTAACAATTGCATGGCTTTATTTTGGTTAAATGACGTCGTCAACATTAAATGACATCACGGTAGTAAACAACCTTAAGATCTATCAGCATTTGTTTGGTCAATTAAGATGTATTTTATTTAGTTTAAAAGCATGTGATAGAAAAGATCTGACACGTGTTGTCATATCATACAATATTTTATTAAACTCGTCCAGGAATTTCGTTGGTAAGCTCGCTAAAGGCTCGCTTACTCACACAATTCCTGAACTCGTTTAATAAAATATGGTATGATATGACAACTCAGGTCAGATCCTATATATAATAATCAGAAGTGAATGGCCAGTATTCGAACACATTGGCCCTGTATTGCAAAGACTATAACAAGGGGGGCAGTCGCAATTGAATACGTGCTATCTGACAATATGACATCGCATTAATGATACTTAGTGATACTCCTTGATACTTAAAACACTCTTCCTTTGATGTATTCTCACCCGGACAATAATATGCCTCTCTAAAATAGCTATTCTTGCGTATCAAGTCAGCCATTTTGACTTTCCAAGAATGTTTCCGTTGACGCAACAATGGACTTGTGTGCATCTGTGTACCTTCATCGATATTGTCTTGGCATATTTTGCATCACTCAATATTAATTTACGGGATCGCGGTTATGTAAGAATGTCAAATCAGAATTGTGTACGCTTCCAGACAGTTTCTCAATTAAGGTTTTCGACAAATACTTCACCAACATGTAACAACTAGCAGTTCACCCACAAGGCAATTTGATGAATTAAAATAAATCGTTTCTGATTATGTAGGGCTAGTTATGAACCAATTTCAAATGTTCCGTCCTACATAAAGATAAGGGTCATCACCTCTAAACGAAACAGTGTTATCTTCTAGTGCACAGTGTCAAAGTTGTTGAACGAGGAAAAATATTTCATTCAAACTGATAAGTGAACATACATTACTTGCCGACTGTACGTTTTTGCATTACATGTTCTTATATGACGTTCTCTAATTCTTTCTCTTAGACTTCCTACCTACCTGAAGGAAAACAGTTTCTGATGACATGTCAACATTTCATGAACATCTAGTACATACGTCCATTAACGCGGATTTTTTAGGTTTATCTGTGTTATAATTCTATGTGGACTGATTCTAGCAGAATAGGAAAAATTGTATGATAAGATGATATAATGGGATTGCAGTACGTACGATGCCCTTCAGACACAAAATTTGTGGTATTTTCGTATATTAAGGATAGAAATTCGCGCGAAAAGCAACTTATAAAGTAACTTAATCACCGCTTTTGTTTACCGTTTTATCAAAACTTAAACGGTTATTGGGGAAACGACTTCATTGCGATGTTATACTATTCATTTTCGTTATTAAAGGCTTGAAAACTAATCATTTAAATAGTTAAAAAAAAGGTTCGTGGTTTGGTGTATGATTATCACAACGAACAACATTATGTTTTTGTTTTGGTTATTTAAATAGCGGAATCGGAAAATGAAGATTACAGTTCTTGTGAACCATCAATATAAATACGGTAAATACTCGGACTTGCAGATTAATTAAATACATTTTGTTCGTATTGATTAAGCGATTCTGATTAATCACACTGAAAGAAGTCATATGCTTCATCATGGACAATAAGTACGTCTGTAGTATTACATAAGAAGTTTACAAACCCTTCAGATGATATACAGTAACAGGTTACGAGTTCATCCACGACATTCGTATACCTAACGTGCGTGTTTCGCAATACTGGCTGACAATGTCATTCCTTGTTTTCGAATGGGTAAATTCAGAACAATTTCTGGGCGTTTTATAAACATCTTATACAGTTGTACGATATTAGAAAGACCTACATAATGCTTGCTTCATCGAAACTTACATTCATATTTACTTAAATGAATTTTAAGTATTACGAACCCAAATATGACATGTACCATTTTGACGTTCAACGATACTAAACATGATACCGTAAGTCACGTTGTTTCAAGCCGTTATGCCTTTGACCTTAATGATTAATACGGTTCACTATAAAAACAACCAACACCACGTTATCGCTAATTTAAAAGTGGATCGAGCCATCACGGAGACACAACCAAAATGTGGAACACGTGTGCATTTATTGCTGTGTTATTGTGTATATCAGGTAATGCAAGTTTTTTTTTAAATTGAGTTTGTTTTTAATTTATACTTTGAAACGACATTAAAGTGCAGATTTTTGTGAGCATCTGAACTATGTATTGGCTAAAACAAATCTACAACATAGTTTAACGTGTTTACTTTTCACAAATAACTGTATTTCCATCTCTCATTCAAACAGGTTGTGTGCCGTATTACACGACGTGCAAAGATGGTTGGGTTGCATACAGGGGCTCCTGCTACCTATTCCATTTCGCAGAAATGTCATTTGCACAAGCTGAGGTAAATATTGTAATTATATTCAATGCCAATCATTTACACTCTCGAATAAAAATGCATGGAAACAACCAAAATATATGAAACAAGCTCTCTGAAATAGGTGTATCACAGTACCTTTCAGAAAAGAAAACACACGAACATAAACTTGTGTTTACGAAACATGAGACTCGATATTATATCAATTGACATATAATTTATTTTCTATAATTTTCAGCAATACTGTCGAATACACGAAAACAGTCATCTTGTCCACGTAGACGATGCCATAGAAAACGGGTTTTTGAAAGACCGAATGCGCGTGTCCCAAGGTAACAGTTTGTAAACGCACACATGCTGTATTGTTGATTGATGATTTAGTACAACAGCCGTATCTACAATGTATTGGTGATTTGCTTTTGAATTGGCGTTTACGTATACAACATCTATATACAATAACATCATTAATAAAATGGACAATCAATATGTATTCGCATGTATAATATCCAATAAGTAACAATTGTTGCGTTGTTTATTAGGCAATTACTATCGATATTAGTATCAGATGTGTTTGAAATAAACCGCCAATTTACGAAAAAAAAGTGAACAATATTTAGATTATAACATGATCATAAGATTATTATTCTACCACTTAAATTGGAACAACATGTACATGAACTATTTTAAAATTCTGTCTATGGCCTGGGACTGTATGGACATTTTAAATGAAGGGTTACAACGATTGTGTCGTTCTTTATATACACACAATTATCGCATATCGTGTTAGAATAATTCGAACATTATAGCATACTTTTTAACTGTAGACCACTATTGGTGGATGGGACTTACGGATGAAGATATAGAAGGGGTCTGGCAATGGTTCGACACGGATGAGACGCCAACATTTACAGGTATACATTCTGAATGATGTCGAACAATGTGAAAATATTTTTTTTTAATGCGAAGTTTACAGTGTCGGAACTATTGTGCTAGGTTAAAGTGTATACATTACCTTACATTGCCCGAGTGAATGCACATACAAGTATGTATCCGCAGTTATATTAATATGAAGAGATTATCAATCAGAAGAAGTTAAACACACAAGAGACACATGCACAATTCCGAAGTATAATTGTTGTTGCATTAATGTTATAGAACATTCTCAAAGTTTTCCATTCCATGATATCCTGGTTAGATCTACTAATTAAACTATAAAACACATGCGCTCTATTTTATTCAATATTAAATTTAAGCCATGTTTTTGTTATAACAATATATTGTGCATCGAATCACGTATAAATTACGGTAATGTTTAAGATCAGTATGTGCAATTTAACACCTGAGTTGTTCATAAACAGTTATGTGCCACGTCTTTAAATGCATGGTAATTGGTAATTATCCGGAATGTTTGTGCCGACTTAATTAATTCCCCATCACCCCCACCCGAAAACATATAAAAAATATAACCCCGTTGTGTTAAGTTTCAATTGTTGACAGTCGGGAACGGAAGTATACTCATTATTATGACAGTATGTAAACTTCAAAGGGATTAACAATTTTTGTTGTCAAAAATTAAATGTTCTTTTTTTGTTGCCAAAAGACGTTAAGCGTGTCAAGGCTTCGTGCTAGCGGTATTGTAATTGCACGTTATTTCATTTGAATTTTGTAAATTGTCGAGGCGGAATCAGTGTGATATTTGTATAGGCTTCTATTGCTCCAAACAGACTTCAAGTCAGGTGATGGGGGAAACCACAACGCAGAGGACTGTGCAGTCTTTGGAGGAAATATGTATGAACATGATAATGATTATCAGTGGGTGGATGTCTCATGCTCTTCTTCCTCCGCTGTTCTATGTGAAACCAGGTAATAAACGCCATGAAATGTAACACTGTTATACTGTCTATAAATATCTGAGGTAATGTATTTTGGTTCAGTTTGTAAAGGTTTCTTTGAACGTATAACTGTTATACTTTAAAGGTACCAAGAAAATAACAGTGTGTTCGTCAGCTCTTTGCTTGAGCATATCTATATAAATGTATATGATTATTTTTAATAAATCAATTTGCATATTAGTGATAACTTATATTATTACATCGTAGTGGTCACGAATATGGAGCAGCTATTGTCGGATGATCGGACTGCACTGAAAAAAACAGTTCTTCGACTGGTACAAAGACTGTATGGTTGTCTTGATTGATTTGACTTGTAATTAAAAATAAAACGCAACTGGCTTTCTTAATTTTGTAAAAACGCAACTGGCTTTCTTAATTTTGTATGTGTTCTATAATCCGCATTTATATCATATTAACATGATCACTACGCAATATATACAGGTATAACTTGCAACGAAGAAACATGATAATAAGAACTTTTTCGTGCACCAAGCTCATTTATACTGCAAAAAACGTAACCGGTAAGAAGCCACTGTGCATCACTCACTCTTTAAGTTTTTTAAGTATCATTTTCATTTAACTGCAAAGCGAAATACATCTATCACATTTGCAAAGAAGCAAAATCACACACGACTCAATATGTTGTATCAATTTCAAGCAATTTTATGTTCGAAATAAGAATGCTTTTTCGCAACAAATAAGGTGATTTATTTTCACATAAGCTATACACTGTTCGTCATAAGCATGTCGTCGATCGTAATATTTGCTAGATCCTTGAACGTCGTTTTATGAGTTGAATATTGCCGTAATCGTTTGACTTAGTATTGTCTCTGCAGAAAGCTTGCTTCGTAAAAGATAATTGGTTTAATTCGGAAATGCATATTAAACAATGTGTACACATTACTAACTTATAAAAGTTATCACAAAACTATATACGCTGATGCATATTCTTCAAAAAACTTTTTTTTACATATTATATGCTCAGATAAGCTGTTCTTGACATTTTATTTTTCATTATTATTATATTTTTCCAAAGGCCATAGTAGGAGCTTCACTTTGTGATTTCTAATGTCTCTAAAAGAAACTAGTTAAGGTGCTAAACATTACATTTATATGAGCCGCTTCATGTTCCAAAATGGTATTTTGTCATACGCATTCAACGTAGCTTCAGCCTTACATGAATGGTCAAGAGCTATTCCGTCCACTAATGAGATAATAAAACATTGTGTGACTTAATGGCGGACAGGGTAGTTCCTGACCAGGCCGATCGACCAGAAGCCAATGGTTTTTGTTTTAAATCAACAACTTGCATATTTTGGAGGCAATTTTGATATATTTTGATGACATTAGCGATTTAGTTGAGCGACGACGTGCTTGTCACAGACACACAAGCATCGTTTTGCTTTTTAAAACTCAATCATGCCGCAACTTAAAAAGGTTCCAACTTGTCCAAATGGGTTCTGATTGTATGTTTATGTTCATTTTCGGATCATATACTTTTCGCTAAAACGCACCACGATTGTTAAACTACCGTGACACATATTGCAAACACATATTAAAACTACTCACCCTCTAGATTTCTCCATCTTTGCTTTACTACTTGTTGTTTGCCACTTTGGAATTACAATTGACTCGTTTGGTAATGCATCTCATTACATTGGTGCTGCCAGCGATAACCGGACGTGATAAGAACCGACATTATATAACTTGTTTTTTTTTTACACAAGTTATGAACCTAACGGGTTTCTATTCCAAAATCCGTTTGACTCTGTAAATTTTCATTTATCCCAACCTTACGGCGTGCCTTATACCGTAAGAAATTATCACTTACGATGCCCATATGACAAAATGCCAGTGGCATTTTCATATATAATGGAGAGAGATGTACGTGAAGAGCAACTTATATTTTTTTCTGCGAAGAAAGCTTTCGTTAACCTTTGAATCAAACCATTAACGGCTAAGGGGAACACACTCTTCATTTAAATGCCCAAGCAGTTGTGTTTGTTATTCTAAGATTCAAATGAAATAGTAATATGGAAGTACGTCTCATATCTTCTATTATCATAAGTTAAACGAATAACAGCGATGGTAAAAGAAGTCAATATACTTATATAATAGGTGTGTCTTGTTAACGTTTGTCTGGCTAGTGTAAGCGCATTTAAAGTAGCCAGTGGTTTTGAATGTATTTTCTACATATTTCAATTGATGTATTGATATCTGCTGATTTAAATTAAGTTGTGACAATTTCACGTACGATATACATGTAAGTAAGGTAATTTCAAAAAACTATAGGTGGGCTAATAAAAGGAATATGACTTACACTATGATGTTGTAATAAAATCTGAACATTCTTATAGTTTAACGAGGTTATAAATAACACCATCACGCATCTTGTACAATTAAAACTTACATTAAATTTCGATTTATCGAACTTGTATTGTATTTTAACGATATGAAGTTTAGCCCGTTTCAATGTTCAAACCGACTTTGAATGACTGCCACATTAAACGTGACTTTAATTGAGAAGGTTAGTCACTCTTTAACGCCGTGATACTGTTGCCCCTTACACGTACTTGATGAATATGGAACAATCTCAAAGCGAAAGCCGACACGTTATCTCTAGAATGTCTAGATTGTTTCAGCACACACAGCCAAAATGTGGAACAGGAGTGTATTAATTGCTTTCTCTGTGTGCATTTTTGGAAAGACAATTTAGATTTCATTGACATTTGATTCAGTTAATGATTTTTAAGGACATTTACATGTTATTTTTGTTAAAGCAGCTGAAGTGTTAATTGGATCGAGCAAATTTACAAAATGTTTTGTTTACAAGTTTTCTATTATAAAAATAACTGTATATCCATCACTCATTCGAATAGGCTGTGTTTCGTATTATACGACGTGCAAAGATGGATGGATTCCATTCAGGGGTTCCTGCTACCTATTCCAGAAGGAAGGAGTGACATTTACAGCAGCTGAGGTAAAACTGATATATTTTATTCATATTTATACCAAAAATTTACACTATGGATTTTTAGTGTGTCTAACAAACCAGTTAATATAGAGCAAACAAGCTCACCGAACTAGTTGTATTAAAGAACCTCTCAGAAAACAAAACAATAATTAACGGACGAAAATCAACTTGTTTTTACTATGAAATGGCATGCGTAACAGGAGATTCAATATGTTATTATGTAACAAAAATGTTTTTTAATCATTTACAGCAATTTTGTCGACAACACAAAAAAAAATCTTGTCCACATAGACAATGCCATAGAAAACAGTTTTTTGAAAGATCGAATGCGCCTGTTTAAAGGTAACAGTTTGTTAACGCTGATTCAATACCTATGAAATAATTTGCTGAGTCTAAGGTTGTTTATGTATAATTAACAATTAATACAGCGGTATATCAAGGACACCATAGTAGTGTACGTAAACGAAATGATCAGTTACATCCAGGCGGTACAAAACATTTGAATAAATCTCGTTTACAAAGAATACTAGTTTGAGCATTACAAATACAACAGGACATCTGTGTTAGACTCTGAGTACACCCTACGTATCTTTGATCAGTGAACAGTTGTTGTGTTGCATTATATTATGACAAAAGGTGAATCGATATTGTAAAATGAAATACACTGATTGCTGCGGAACAGAAATACATTGTTTGCTAATGACTTCTTCACGTGTATATGATACGCATTCTGAGTAATTTTGGCGTAAATTAATAAACTGTCAAACGATATATATTTATAATATTTTAAAATCATAGACATTTGACATATTGCTTTCATGTTTCAAGTGACGCAATATGTATGTTCAAGAAATAACCTTTTTTAATGTATTAAGTCCAATATCGTTGAAATAAATATATTCAATTACATTTCACTGGAGCAGTTTTAATTATATTTAACAAATTGCAAACATTAAACAACAACTATGTACAACGATAACACGAACAAAGTTTAAAGCATATCATCATCTATAAAATACATTGCAGCTAAAATGTGAACTACATTGTATATAAAATAATGTGTATCCACGGTCCAGGACTGTATTTACATTTCTCTTGAAGTTTTACAGTAATAATGTCGGTCTTTCTATAATAAATAATAGCTGGTATTTCGCTAGATAAGGCCAAGACAAATGACCTATTTTAACTGTAGATTCCTACTGGTGGGTCGGAATAAAGGATGAAGATATAGAAGGAGTCTGGAAATGGTTCGACACGGATGATGTGGCAACATTTACAGGTAAACATTCTAAATACATGCGAATCATGTGACTATATTGTATGCGAGTTTGAGAAATTCGATATTATTTTGCGACGTAAAAGCTTATACATAACACCTGAGAAAACACAAATAGTATCATTTACCAACAGTAACACCAATCAGACGACGAATTAGAAAAATAGTGACGCATACAAAATTCTTAACGATACTTTTTGTTGCTTGAAAATGAACATTACTTTCATGACTCTTTCCATATTAAAATGCCCGGTTATCTCTTCTACTTAAATTGTAAAATACATGCGCTCGTTTAATATCGTCACAAGATAGTCCAAGGTGCATGTACCGTTTTCCATACAATTAAATTCATGTTTGTGCAAGAACCATTTAGCCATAAACATATATAAATTACGACAATCGTTCAGAGACGTATGCCGAATAACGTTTAACAAAACGACAACTAAATTGCGCTTTAATACAAATGCATGTTAATGAATTATTATCGGAAATGATAAACCTATTTTGTGTAAACTTAACGATCCCCCTCCCGAAAAAAATCGTTGTCACTACTTGAACGACTTGTTTGAAGATATTGTTATTTAAAAATATGCTATTTGATACATATATGTTAGGTCGTGTAGATATCATCATGATAAGACCTTATTAACAAAAACCGTCGGTGAGCAGTTTTGTTTAACTGTGTGTAAAATAAATACGACTCCCGTCCAAGATAGTCTTTATCAGTATGAAACATGTCAGATCGCGGGTGAGACAGTATTGAAACACATGTTCAGATCACGTTTGAAAGTTAAACGAGGAAGATGGATCTTTGTTGCCAGTTTTGGAATTATCAGAAAAAAAGCTGTTAATATGCTTGATTATCGCAACTCATGAAACTTAACTTTTTTCAGGCGTCCATGTTTTTTACAAACCAAAACTATTTTAGCCTTCCCTTATCATTAAAATAATGAATACTTTTAATAAGAAATTTGCAACAATTGGACAACGTTTTGGGTTCTCTTTATCTTTAACAGGGAAAGTGTCCTTTTCGTATGTTTAACAGTTTTAACTGTAGTTTAAGGGAAATACACCAAACGGACGGGAACACCTTATGAAAGAGTCATTTTATGACTTATGTTCTGAAACAGTCTTATGATCGATATGACGGTTAAAATGTGTACACGATGTTTAAACTTGTCAAAGTAATCTCATTTTTACCTTCGACGAGCGCAATTTAGAATTCCGCCAAAATATCATACAGACAAAAGTTATGAACTGGGTGCATGTACAATGGACAATATACACATTTTCTAGATAGATCCCAAGATACACATTAAACACAGAATGCTACGACGCACTCAATGCCACATTGACGAGCTTAAACAATTCCACTTTATAATTAAGAAGCATGGCTAATTTGAAACACACCAATGACATAAAAGGAGTTTATGTTATTGCCGAATCTGGTGAAACTAGTTATCTGAATAAAACGTCAAATCACATTTCTATATGCAACATTCATATTTGATTAATGTCATATTGTTATTACTAATATGACATACTAGTTCATGTTATGAGAACGTGTGTAACACGAATATCCAGTACATAAACAACCTTAAATGAAACATGGAGACATCGTGCACATATCCAAAGATAATCAAATAATACTGAGCTCTAGATAGTCCCTGCCACTTACTAAACTTCAGACACTACATACACAGTTTAGTGGGTAATCGGTCTAAAATTGAGTACTGGCGTTGAACACATTTCTTATCATCATGATCACCATCGTCGTCATCGAATACGACATCACATAGTCATAGGTTGACTTATTGCAATTATTATTTTGGCATTGTGCAAACTTTTTTTATAAACGGAGTAATATACAACCGCTGCATAATGGCAATTTTGTAAAATAATATAATTTAATTCGGCTGAAATTTGACGAGTATTTACAATTTAAATCAAGTAATATTTAGCGAAGTCAAGTCAACTTTATGTGCACAAGTAACATTTCACAACCAAAGAAAACAATAACACTACATATTGAACAAGATGAAAGTGTAAAACATCATGAAAAGAATGAAAGTTTGATGAGGCAAGGCAAATACGTGAGACATTTGGTAATAACATTATTCGTTTACATATTTAATGTGTGTAATGTCCCTGGGGTCATAATAGGGTTCTAAAAAATAGATTGTTAAAAAACTAATAAGGTAAAAACCTAAAATTAGCCAGAGGTCACCTGTTTTGCTCGTTCTTTATTTGTAAAATAGCTGGAACATGTTCCTATCTAAAACAAGAAGGCCCGTATGTATAATAGTTGGTATGTAACATCGTATAGTGGCCCTCCGTGTTTACAATTATTACAAGTGACATCGTTACCGGGGCGGTAATCATAAGTTGACTTGACCTGGCTCAACTTGACTTGACTTTTATTGTAAATACTGGTCGAAAGAAACTTCGGTTGCGATTATCGTCAAGCGTGTACAGAATTATTATCTGTTAAACTTATTTGTCAAGGTCCCTCTATTAAGTTAATGCTTTATGATGACTGCGAGAACCGAATCACCAAATCATCGAATCTGAATGCCACTCATATCAATGCAAACACGTACATATATAAAGAAACAAAGGCCATGATTGTTTTCTTTTTCTTACTCTATGTTTAAAATATGTCGACGCGAAATCCGTGTGTGGGTTTTTCGTAGACACCTTTTTGCTTCTTACAGACTTCCAGCCGGGCGATTGAGGAGACCACAACCCAGAGGACTGTGCAGCGTTTGCCTCTCCCACTGATTATCAATGGGTCGATACCCCCTGCGCTAACTCCCTTGGTGTGCTGTGTGAAACCAGGTTTTGTTTCCATCAAACTGCACAAGTTTGTATTATCTAAAAACTATGTGTATTTTTAAATTGTGTTTAGTTGTTAGAGCTTCAAACGTAAATTATAATACATTTAACGTACCAAGAACAGACCATTATTGGCTCCTTGATTTAGCATATTTATATAAATGTATATGGCCAATGCACATTCATAATTGTTGCATGTTAGCTATAGTTTGTGCTATTTTATTTCAGAGGGCACGAAGAGGCATCAGTAATCGCATGAAGAGCGACATGTACTGACACAGACAGTCTTAAGACTTTTATCAAAACGGCATGGCTGCTTTGGTATTTGGTTTGAAGTGTAATTTGAAAAAAAAAACTAATGTATACCCATATGTCTTTTGTGATTGTCTTTTCCTTCTATAATCGCATTTCATAGTTACACGTGGTCAACACGAAGAATATATGAGTATAATTTGGAAAAAAAGAAACACGAGAATAAGAACATATGATTGCACCAAACTCACTTGTATTAATTAAATCGTATTATGTAGGTAGCTACTGCGCATCAGGCATCCTATTTTCTATTTGGTGTTGCATTTGCATTTAACAGCATGTGGTCTTAAACTTTTAAATTATCATAGTTGCACATTCCACAAGGACCACTACTTTATATCAATTTCTCCATTTTAATCAAGATACATTTATTATGCATTGTTTGTCCGTGTGTTAGTACTTTGTAAGCGTCAACAGCTAGTCCGGACTGGATTGTTATCATGTTTAGAGGATTTTAACATAATTGGCTTCACATTGCCACCATAAATTAACGGTGAGTCTCGCGCATCATCGTTTAGCCAAACTTAAGTATTAAACTCCCTGACCTTCTATATGGGGAAGAACTCAAAGTTGATTTTACAGCTTTTCAAAATCGTTGTTTCATCAATTAATATGTACTTTCAAAATATATGCCAAACATGATCATCTTTTGGAGACGGGATTGTGCATGCAAGTTGAACGTTATTTTCTCCTCCTCAAAGATCTAGTGACGCTTTCAAGATACATGTCCAATGTGGCACCAATTAGTAAATTGTGTACACAACACGTCAAATAAATCATATACATTATATGTGGAAAGTCAGTGCAAATCCTTCATCTTTATCATGCTAAGGTTGTGTTCATGGTAAAATAATATCATGCATACTTTGTTAATGATAAAAAATCTGTGTAACCAAAATACCATCATTAGTGTTAAAATAATGCTATACCTACTCGTCTAGCTATATAGAATGCGTATCCATATTTTGTCTTTTAGTTATAGTTTTTCTACTTCTAGACAAAAGTGTTTTGTTTCGCAAAAGCTGTAATATGTTCACCATAAAGAGTTAATTCTTAGTTGGCACTTTACAATCGTTCCATTAATTTATTGGTCACGCCTGTGACGTATAAGTTAAGCAAAGTATTGTTTCGGCAACAAGTTTGCCTCATTACTAATGAGGCACATAAAGAGATGATCATCACTCATGTTAGAAAAGAAACTTTATCACATTTTATACCTTGTTTTCAATGTAATACAGACATTACGTTTTTTTTTATATTACACATATGTAATACAACATTTTTAAGCGTTTTCATTGGCTACACAATCAATAACTAACCAATCGCATGGCTTTTTTTTGGTGAAATGATGTCGTCAGCATAAAATGACGTCACGATAGTGACCAATCTTTAGATCGTTCAGCATTTATTTGGTCAATTAAGATGTTTTTTGTTAGTTTAAAAGCATGTGATACAAAAGATCTGACACTCGTTGTCATATTATTCAATATTTTATTAAACTCGTCCAGGAATTTCGTTAGAAAGCTCGCCAAAGGCTCGTTTACTTACACAATTCCTGAACTCGTTTAATAAAATATGGTATGATACATGTATGACAACTCATGTCAGATCCCATATATAATAATCAGGAGTGAATAAACAGTATTCGAACAAATTGGCCCTGTATTGCAAAGACTATAACATGGGGGGCAGTACCCATTGAATACGTGCTATCTGACAAAATGACATCGCATTAATGATATTTATTGATACTCCTTGATACTTAAAACACTCTTCCTTTGATGTATTCTTCCACGGAAAATAGTATGCCTCTCTAAAAAATCTCTTCTTGCGTATCAAGTCAGCTTTATGCCATTTTGACTTTCCAAGAATGTTTCCGTTGACGCAGCAATGCACTGAAATGCATCTGTGCACCTTCATCCAGATTGTTTTGGCATATTGTCCATTACTCAATATACATAAACGGGATCACGGTTTTGTAAGAATGTCAAATCAGAGTTGTGTACGCCTTCAAGACAGTTTCTCAATTAAGGTTTTGGACAAATACATCACCAACATGTAAAAAGCATTTGCAACATAAGTAAATCAATAATGCAGTGCTTGTTAGTGATATCAAAAAGCAGTGAAGTACTGACTAAAGTACTAATTCATTGTATAAGGGCTCGTTTATGGAACATACGAAGTAGTGTATTTAAGAACTTGCACAAGCTATTGCCTAATAAGCCTACTATGAAAACCATAAGACGTTTACATAACAATCGTTATATGGATTATTTCATAGTAATTTGCGATATGTGACAATCGGCGATATGTCTATTCCCTTTTAGGTAATTGCTGCAATATAAGTGTACTAGTCTAGATATTGCTAAGGTGCAAATCAAAATCCCATTTGACAGCATGACTGCATAGCGTAAGTAATTTTCCTGAATCAAAGTACAAAATTGTCATCTAAAATGAGCTTAGTTTTTGACCAAATAAGTACACCACGTGGGGTATCGTTCAGTTGAAGTGTCTATCAACGTCAAGAATAGCATGAAAATTGACACCAGTTTAGATATAGATGATTTTTACGGATAGCTTAACGCGCATTTGCTTTCCCGGAAAATACATCTAAATCTCTATGTACAAATATACATATGCTTGTTCCAACCTTATGTCATCCAAGAGATTTTAGAAAAATAGTTTCGACTTATGATGGCGCCAGATAAGAAACAACAATGTGTTATGACATGTCTGGGGTCATTGTTTGCTATTTTTTGCATTTTAATATTATGTATTTTGTGGTTTGTTAATAGACAAAGGTTGTGATTTTTTTAAACAGACACAGTAAAACAACTACCACATCAACGTTATGTAAGAACATTGACTACTTGCACCAATTATGGTGGTGATTCAGCACCCACACCATCAAATCTCAAACAGACATAATGCACTAAAAATAATAAATAAGTTCCGAACTTGGTAACCAACGTTTTATAATTTGATTGTGTAATTGAACATAAAACTATATTGATACAAATAAGTGGTAAGTGCAGTTCGAGGTCAGTTATAGTGATTCAAATTAAGGCTTAGACTTTAAATGGTTTACCTTATACGGTTCTAATACCAGTTACTTTGAAAGGATTGGCACTATATGCTCTCATATTGCAGTAAAGACAGGCTGACGAGTTTGTGCTTCCTGACAATCTATTGATCATGCGGCGTGTATCGGGTCGGTTTGTTCATACATGTATTTGCTTTGCAGAAACAGTTCCGAGAGACTATCCCGTCAGTTAATTCGTTTTATGATAAGCGATTTGCTCTTAATATTGTCATTAATGAGTTTTGATCAAAATTGCTTGTATCCACATATGAATAAACTAAGATATGTTGTGGTTTTTGTCTTCCACCCTGCTGTTTACAATGAATAACGCATCTATATGGTGCATGTGTGCTCAATGAATTTACATTAACATGAAGGGACGTTATTAGAAAATATGTTAGTATATCCATTTGCGTTAGTGGTATACATATTTTATCATTCAATACAGTACTTAACATATATTGTATCAACTGTGTTATACACTTGTCATCGTCTATATAATAACACAGTTTTAAGATATCGACTATATCTTATGTCCCTTTGACGAATTCAAATTAAAACATACACATTATCCGCACCCGTTTTCAAATTGTGAACATATCATTAAAATATAATTGATTTGAAATGTATTTAGCCTGTTTATCGTTGGTTTATTTTTTAAAGGCTATTAACGACCTGTATTATTGTCCTGATATATGCCCAAACAATGCTTACCCTTGAAGTGGCGTCAGTCAGAACAATACATTTCCGTGGTGGAATTAATAAAGCTTAATAAAACATACATGATAAACGATAAATGATATTGCTTCAGTACATTATAAAGGTAATGTCGTATTAGACAATATAAAGAAGTGAAACTCCAGAAGCTGCAGCAGTATTGCATTTCTCAAACTCATCTTCGTGGTCCTTTATTTATGGCAAGGAACCAATTGTCAAAACGGTACAGTACTGCACAAAACGAAACAACATATACACATAGTAGAATAAAGCTGGGGTCAACGCCTTGGAACGGTCAATGCTAAGCACTGGTCGGTTGATGTTATTCTGCATTAGTAAATATTCAATCGACACAATAAATAGATGTTTAAATTGATATATATGCAACATGCATATATGGTTTTGAATTGTATACGCGTGTATGTCGCATATATACATCTCGTTTTTTGTTTTTTAATCTGACCCCAGTTTTTAACCGATGTTTTGTAAGTTAAGTTTTCGACTGACACTTTATTTGACTTAATTTACAGGGCAAAACCTTTTCCGACCTCGGACGATGATCTTAAAAACGTACAAAACGTGTTTTTGAAATTATTTTCTGTGTACGTATTACCGGACGCGCAAGATTACCAGATTTAACTGTATGCCGTGTGTGATCCGATGCTATGCATCAATGGCGCCCATTTTAAAATCATTTCTCCTAGTCCATATAAACGGACTCCCAGAGCCAATGATAATTTTGTTATGACGGCTCCCAGAGCCGCCATAGCAAAAATCATCAAAAGCTCTGGGAGTCCGTTTATACGGACTACATTTCTCCGAGAACAGGGAACGACAAAAGTCAAAAGTACAAACAAAAGCCAAAAACGTTCTTACTAGTCTATCTTATCTTCAATTATCCTTTAAAATCCATCAATAATCCATTTAACACAATAATTGACGATTTTGCATTAAGGGTCTTTAATAACTATTTTAGCATAGTTAAAAAAAGACCCTTATGCCATCCTATCACTATATATTCAAATGTGTTTATGAACTCGATAAACTTTCGACTTCGTCGCACGCTACGTCATGTCTTCTACATTACTGCTGTTCAAATAAAACGGACCAGTTTATTAAATAATAACCGTTGGAAAAATCGGTTAAATTTGCAAAACAAACATATGTTTTAACTTGCACAATGTATTATTTGTCTATGGCAATTGCTTTAATTGTACTAGAAAATAGTTTAATATATAAATAAACAAAGAATGGAAAACATTCCAGTACACAACAGATAAATGAGCGGATAATACCCGTGTACAAAATGGGACATTCCGAATCCCAGTGTGGTTCTATGTTTAACATGTTTGTGAACACTTTACACATGTCTATCATATGCCTAGTGTGAATTAATTAAATCGGAAAGCAACTATTGCATATAATTCGTTAATTGTGCGATATTTGTATGGCCTGTTGTACATTCTAAACACTTCGTACACACTTTACATAATGTGTGGCAGGGAAAATGGGTCTTTTGGCTCAAAAATCACATTTTCATGTTGTCATATTTTTCATGTCTATTTTCTTTTAGAAACAAAATGAAGAAAAAGTAGGCTTCTATCATTTTTATTTTTTGACATATGGACATTTACGTTATACCACCGTTGAGTACAAAATGACTCATATTTCGCAAATATGCTTACAAAAAATGAACATAAGTCACACACTAGTAAATGAACAATATGCATCAATATTATGATACTTTATTCCATAAGTACATTGTATACTTAATTCGACATTTAAAAACATTTTATTTGTGTCCTCTGATACCATTGCATAAATAAGGTTTCCATGGTAACAGAATTTGAAATCATTTTTTTAATCAATTAAACAAAGATTGTTTTTGTCATTATTTAATTTACCATAGGAGAATAAAAATTGCATTTGCAAATTTAAAATAATTATACTAGAACTGGCGCGGCAGATGCCGACGCGTATGCCCACGCCTCAAAGATGTTATATTAAAAGGAAATTTTGGGTGGGAAACCATTCCAGAGGTCTAGGGTTCAATCCCTGGCCGGGGCACTGGAAATTTTAAAAAATGCTTCAAGTGTTTTTCACCCAACTAGAGATGTACTGGTATGAAACCCAGGCAGTTCAAGGTTCTATTGCTTATAGTGTAGGAGATAGTGGCCAGGTTTTACTATAGCCATACGAGGAAAACTGCCCCGCGCCCATCACTTTTGACCCAGGGGTCAGATCAAAATGCCAAATAGTGCACCGTTGCACTGTTGCTCATAGCTACCCTGTGTGTAAGTTTCAAGGTTTTAGTGCTAATAGTGTAGCACCAGTTTATATGAATATCACATAAAAAGTATTGTTGGTTGTCATGGAAACTAATAAATAAAAGGACCATAAAACACAAATTTGGTCTTTGGCTGTTCATGATTTTTTGTTCAAATACAATACCTAAATAACGTGTATAATTATGCATATGAAAATGCAATTCAAATTGTATTGGTTTACATAGTCTGTAGTCAATATTGACTGATAACAAATACAAACATCAAATAAGCAACAATTTTCCCGAAATAAAAACTCAAAAACGTGATTCACACTGCATCCCAAAGCACACCTTAATATACCACACCAGTTATTGTTAATAGAATATGCGCTAAAGGGGAAAATACAATGCTAATATGTATTTTAAATGTAAATGCATTTTGATTGCATTTAGTCGGTAGATCTTAATTAAAACGATATTTTTTTTAATATGATTTTTATTATATTTAACATGTATATTGCTGAACTTGACTATACTTTGTGGTGTTCTGCTAAAACGATGTCCAAAACTTATTTTGACTATATCTTTACATCAATCATTCTATGCCGAATCGGCAAACATTACACATTGAGTAGGCCACCTGTTTGGGTCAAAACAATACATATATTAAAATGTATCAATAACGATGATGGGACATAAACAGCTTAACCCATTTAAGCATAGCGTCTAGAAAAAAACCCTTGGCAAACAGCGTAGACCTAGATGAGACGCCGCGTGATGCGGCGTCTCATCAGGGTCTGCTCTGTTTGCTTAAAGGAATTTCTGTAAGAAATATTCCAAATATAGAAATAATTATACTAGACATCTCTTCTTTTGGAAATAAATGGATCCAATTAAGAAGGATAAGAGAGTCCACTAGGCATAAACTGGTTAAGACCACACTATAAGGCATTACATGTAAATTCGCACTGAATGTATTGTTTGGATAGCGGAATGATATCCTTTTATATAATGTAATATTTAATGAACAATTATTACATTATAATGTAAAAATAAGTAATAGCAATGGCGAAATATTGTGTATGATGGTATACGATCAAGTCAATTATTGTCGCTTATCTGGCAACTGGGGCACATTTAAAGTCTAATTTTGTTATCAATAGCATTGACCGTGCCTCTAAGGAACAATGCCAATCACGATCCAGGATGATTTGTAGAAATAAACATCACGACGTCCTTGTGATAAGGTCTCGGGAGAGGAGCCACCTGTAAACTAAACCCTTTATGTCCTCCTCAGACACGACTGACCTTAATACCAATACCTACTGATTGTGTTTTTTCCGCCAACTTACAATACCGAGGACACAATCAGCCTTTACCGGAAGTGTTCTATTAGTACGTTGTTCAGACTTTAAGAGCAGGGAAAATATGGGATCAAATATGGATTCATTTTTTTCTATAATGTTTTTAAATATTTTACAACGTCAATAGTGCCAAGTACGATATTAAACTGGAAGGAGTAGATAATCGCAACGCAGCATACCAAAAACGCTATTCTGGCCATGCGGCCGCCATACAGATGTAGCATATATATCGCCGTCACTTCTTTCTGCGGTCGCTAAATCCCAAATTTCAACCGTGGTTGAGCATAACCAACTGAATGATTGCAAATCAGGCAATTCATACATACATATAATAATGGCAAGAAAAAATAAAGAAAAAAATGAAACTCCACGGGCATCACCAGAAGTTAAATTTCACTCAACCTCCGGTAGTCTTTTATTTGAGGCAAGCGATCAATTGTATGTACAGTGTACACTATATGGCAATCCCGACAACACACGCTTCGAACACAAACCAATGATTAAAGCTTGTGTCATCGCCTTGAAACAATCAATTGAAAGCGATGTGGGTACAAACAAGCTAGACGAATCGCACACTTGAACGATCAATAATCACTTCAAGAGGAACGTACACATTTGACAACATATTAAATACACAACACCATGGAACGGTCAAATAAAAAACAATAGTTCGGGCTTAAACCTCTTTGANCGTTTGTGTTTGTCTGACTGTTTGCCAATTGATTCATTGACAAAAAAAGGAATTTATTGCATTTTAAGGTTCCCTCATACTTGTGCAGCTAAAGATTAAAGACTTATATGTATTAGAGAGCACGGTTTTGAGATTAAGTATGCATAAATTCTACTATCTACTAAAGCATCTCCTTGTTGACAGTGTTATGACGTAAGTATTATACATTTTAACATAGGTAAGTTTTTAGCACTTTTCCAATATGGCATGTGTATATTATATTCCTCTTAAGTAGGAATGCATGCTTTATGTAGTCAATTTTTACGTAGACAAGATGGGATGGATGTATAACATATATGCATTATGAACATTGTTGGAACTGTAATAATCATCATGTTATTATTGTTGGATACTGGGAAACTGATCCGTGATCCTTGTTGACATAAGTCTAAAAATAGGGTTATAGTCAGAATATGCTTTTCTAAATATTCAAGATAAACTGCATGAGAATTAAGCAATTTTATGTTCGAAATAGGAATGCTGTTTTGCGAATAATAAGGTGATGTATGTTCACATGAGCTATACAATGTTCGTCATAAGGAGTTCATAAGCATGTCTTCGATTATTAACGTTATAGTTTGACTAAGTATTGTCACGGCAGAAAGCTGCGTCTTCACAAATTACTGATACAATTGTAAAATGCATATTAAACAATGTGTGCACATTAATAACTAAAATATCACAGAAAATATATACGCTGATGCACATTCTTAAAAAAACAGTGTGTGTGTTTTTTTTTAAAATAGTATATGCTAAAATAAACTTTTCTTGATATTTTATTTTTTAATTATGTATATAATGTCCATAGTAGGAGCTTTACTTTGTGACATATAATGGCTCTAAAAGAAACTGGTTAAGGTGCTAAACATAACATGTATATGTACCGCGTCATGCAAAAATGTGTCTTATGTCATATGCATCCAACGTAGCTTCAGCCTAACAAGTATGGTCAAGAGCTATTTCGTCTTAATTGCGGACGAGGTACTTCCTGACTAGGCTGATCGACCAGAAGCCAATGCTTTTTTAAATCAACAACTTGCATATTTTGGAAGCAATCCTTTGATGACATTGGCGATTGAATTGAGCGACAGCGTGCTTGTAACATACACACAGGCATCGTTTTGATTTTTTAAACTCCATCATGCCGCAACTTATAAAGGTCCCAACTTGTCCAAATGGGTTCTGATTGTATGTTTATGTTCATTTTCGGATCATATACTATTCGCTTAATCGCACCACGATTGTTAAACTAACGTGATTCATATTGCAAAAACATATTAAAACTACTCATCATCTATATTTCTCCATCTTTGTTTTTACAACTTGTTGTTTGCCACTTTGGAATTACAATTGACTCGTTTATTAACGTATCTCCTGATAGCGGTGCCGCCAGCGATAACCGGACGTGATAAGAACCGACATTTTATAACTTATTTTATTAAAACAGTGATGAATAACAATGTTTAGCTCGCCGGAAATGACATACGCATACGATTTAATCAAGGCTCTTTAAATTAAATGATATGTTCATAAAAAAGGCCTGTTTATATGAAAGGTGACCATCAGTTAAGATATGTATACAGTTGTAGGGCTTGAATAAAAATGCATTGTCCAATGTCCTTTGAATCAAGAAAGATAAATAGTTAAACAAAATAACTCTTAATTTGTTGTTCCAAAACACACTGACGTCCGTATAAAAACATAAACTAATGTCATGATTCAGATGAAGATACACATCTTTTAGACACTGTGTACGATTATGATATACAGTAAACACATTTTTTGGCACAATTTTGTATATGCAATTGCTATTAAGCTAGACGTGTTATGAATGGGTGCATAATGTATTGTACATTTCCTATGTAAACAATTGAGATAGTAATCATATCTTCCGATGTTATTAAATAAACTTTGTTAGAAACGCCAAATTCATTAAGACACCAGTGTACATATAAACTCGTACAATTTGAATTAAACGGGGTTGGCGAATGAAAAAACTAAATCAGCCAGTTTGCAATTAGCATATATAACAATGGTCTTTTAAAATGGGCATCATCTTAAGAAACATGATCGTATATGTAACTTTAGTCCTTAATGTGTTAAGCGTATTTCATTTATAAGCATTTACTCAAGATTGATTTTAATAAACACACATCTGTACAGTTGCATTTATGTATTGTATAGCATTTGATGTGTGCAATTCAGATGATCATTTACCGATTGCAACATTGATATTGACAAATAGTTTTGACTTCAATCCTTTTCCATACTTGTTATTGTACTGTCGCTTTACCGTCATCGCACTATCGAACGTAGATCTTCAAATCAGCCCATGCATAAGCTATGACCCTAACAGGTTTCTATTCCAAAATCCGTTTGACTATGTAAATTTACATTTATCCCTACCTTACGGCGTGACTTATACCGTACGAAAATATCACTTACGATGCCCAAATGCCAAAATACAAGTGGCATTTTCATACATAAGGGAGAGAGATGTACGTGAAGAGCAACTTACATTTTTCTGCGAAGATAGCTTTCGTTAACCTTTATATCAAACCCTGAACGGTTAAGGGGAACACACATTTCATTTCATTTAAATGCCCATGCATTTATGTTTGTTATTCTAAGATTCAAACGAAATAATAATATGGAAATACGTGTCATATCTTCTTTGATCATAAGTTAAACGAATAACATCGATGGTAAAAGAAGTCAATATACTAATATAATAGTTGTGTCTTGTTAAAGTTTGTCTAGCTATTATAAGCGCATTTAAAGTAGCTAGTGGTTTTATTCTGAAAAGTATTTATTTGTTTCATATTTTGGTGTATTGATATCTGCTGATTCAAAATAAGTTGTTACGATTTCACGTACGATAAACATGTAAGTAAGGTAATTTAAAAAACTATAGGTGGGCTAATAAAAGGAATATAACTCACACTATGATGTTGTATTAAAATCTGAACATTCTTACAGTTTAACGAGGTTATAAATAATTATATCACGCATCTTTCAAAATGTAAACTCACATTAAATTTCGAATTATCGAATTTGTATTGTATTTTAACGATAGGTAGTTTAGCTCGTTTCAATGTTAAAACCGACTTTGACTGACTGCTACATTAAACGTGACTTTAAATGAGAAGGTTATTCACACTTTTACGCCGTGATACTGTTGCCCCTTACACGTATTTGATGATAATGGAACAATCTTAAAGCAAAGGCCGACACGTTATCTCTAGATTTTTGGATCCATTCAGCACACAACGCCAAAATGTGGAACAGGAGTGTATTAATTGCTTTCTATGTGTGCATTTCCGGTGAGACAATTTGGATTTCATTGAAATTTGATATAGTTGATGATTTGTAAGGACATTTACACGTTAATTTATTGGAAGCAGCTTAAGTGTTGATTGGATCGAGCAAAGTTACAAAATGTTTTGTTTACATGTTTTCGTTTATAAAAATAACTGTGTATCCATCACTCATTCGAATAGGCTGTGTTTCGTATTATACGACGTGCAAAGATGGATGGATTCCATTCAGGGGTTTCTGCTACCTTTTCCAGAAGGAAGGAATGACATTTACAGAAGCTGAGGTAAAACTGATATATTTAATCCATATTGATACCAATAATTTACACTCTGGAGTATGTATGTGTTTAACAAACCAGCGAATATAGATCGAACGAGCTCTCCGAACTTGTTGTATTAAAGAACCTGTCCGAAAACAAAACAATAATTACCGCACGAAAATCAAATTGTTTTCATTTTGAAATGGCATGCGTGACAGGAGATTCAATATGTTATTATGTAAACAAAATATTGTATCATTTACAGCAATTTTGTCGACAACACGAAAAAAGTAATCTTGTCCATGTAGACGATGCCATAGAAAACAGTTTTCTGAAAGACCGGATGCGCCTGTTCAAAGGTAACAGTTTGTTAACGCTGATACCATACCTATGATATAATTTGCTGAGGCTAAGGTTGTTTATGTCTAATTAACAATAAATACAGCGGTATATCAAGGTAACCAAAGCGTAGTGTACGTAAACGAAATGATCAGTTACATCCAGGCGGTACAAACATTTAAATAAATCTCGTTAAGAAAGAATACTAGTTCGAGCATTACAGATAGAACTGAAGTAGGACATCTGTGTTAGACTCTAGGTACACCCTACATAGCTTTGATTAGTGAATCGTTGTTGTGGTGCATTATATTATGACACAATGTGAATCGATATTGTAAAACGAAATACAATGATTGCCGCGGAACAGAAATATATTGTTTGATAATGACTTTTTCAGATGTATATGATATGCATTCTGAGTAATGTTGGCGTTAATTTAAAAACTGTCAAACGATATATATATATATTTATATTCTTCTAAAATCATAGACATAAAATACATTGCTTTAATGTTTCAAGTGACACAATATGAATGTTTAAGACATAACCTTTTTAAATTTATTAAGTCAGATATCGTTGAAATTATATATATACTAATACTTTTGACTGGAGCAGTTTTGAATAATTTTAACAAATTGCATACATTAAAAAGTAACGATGTACAACGATAACACGAACCATTTTTAAAGCATATCATCATCTATACAATACGTTGCAGCTAGAATGTCAACTACATTGTATATAAAAATAATTTGTATCCACGGTCCAGGACTGCATTTACCTAAGTTTATAAAGTTTTACAGTAATAATGTCGGTCTTTCCAAAAATGAATAATGGTTGGTATCATGCCAGATTAGGCCAAGCAAAATGCCATGTTTTAACTGTAGATTCCTACTGGTGGATCGGAATAAAGGATGAAGATATAGAAGGAGTCTGGAAATGGTTCGACACGGATGATGTGGCAACATTTACAGGTATACATTCCAAATGCATTTGAAGCATGTGAATATATTGTATGCGAGCTTGAGAGCGTGGATATTAATGTGCAATGTAAAAGCATATACATAACACCTGAGTAAACACAACCAGTAGCAAATACCTTAAATAACACCAATTAGACGACGTATTAGAAAAATAGTGACGCATACGGAGTTCGTAACTATACTTTTTGTTGCATGAAATTGAACAGAGCGTTTATTACCCTTTCCATATTAACAATTCTGGGTTTCTCTTCTTCTTTAATTGTAAAAGCACATGCGCTCGTTTAATATCGTCACAAGATAGTCCAAAGTGCATATACCATTTTCCATTATACAATTCAATTTATGATTGTGCAAGAAACAATAATCGTATATAAATTACGACACTCGTTCAGAGACGTATGCCGAATAACGTTTTACTTATAAAAAAAAACTAAATTGCGCATTAATACACATGCATGTTAATTGATCATTATCGGCAATGATAGACCTATTTTGTGCAAACTTAACGATTCCCCGCTCCCGATAAAAATCGTTATCAATACCTGAATGACTTGTTTGAAGATATTGTTAATTTAAAAAATGTTATTTGATACATATATGTTAGGTCCTGTACATATATGATAGACCTTATCTACAAAACCCGTCAGTGAGCAGTTTTGTTTAACTCTGTGTGCAATAAATACGACTTCCGACCTAGCTAGTTTTTACCAGAAAAAAAACATATCTGATCTAGGGTGAGACAGTATTGGAACACATGTTCGGATCAAGTTAGAAGATTAAAGGAGGAAGATGGATCTTTGTTGCTAGTTTTGGATTTATCAATGTAAAAGGCTGTTAATATATTTGATCATCGCAACTTAAGAAACTTAACCTCTCTCTGGCGTCTATGTTTTTTTTTAAACCAAAACTATGTTCAGCCTTCCCTTATCATTAAAATAGTTAATACATTTTATAAGAAATCGGCAACAATCGGACAACGTTTTTACATGGTTTCTCTTTATCTTTAACAGACAAAGTTCCCGTTTTCGTATGCTTTACAGTTTTAACTGTAGTTTAAGGGAAAATACATCAAACGGACTGGAACACTTTATGAAAGAGTCATTCAATGACTTATGTTATGAACCAGTCCAATTATGGATATGACGTTTAAAATGTGTACATGATGTTAAAACTGGACACACTAATCACATTTTGACCTTCGAAGAGCGCAATTTAGAATTCTGCCAAGATAGCATACAGACACAAGTTATGAACTGGGTGCATGTACACTGGCCAAAACACACATTTTCTAGACACATCCCAAGATACACATTGAACACAGAATGCTACGACTCACTCAATGCCACATTGACAAGCTTAAACAATTTCACTTTATAATTAAGATTCATGAAATTGCATAGCTATAATGAGACACCCCAATGGCATAAAAGGTTTTTATGTTATTGCCGAATCTGGTGAAACTAGTATTATGACAAAATAGTAAAATCACATTTATATATGCACATTTCAATATTTGATCAATGTCATATCGTTATTACTAATTTTCCATACTATTACATATTTTACTACAACGTTTGTAACACGGATATCCAGTACATTTACAACCTTAAATGAAACATGGGGACATCGTGCAAAAATCCAAAGATAAGCATATAGTAATGAGCTCTAGATAGTCCCTGCCACTAACTAAACTACAAACACTACAAACCGGTACAGTTTAGTGGGTCATATGTCTATAACAAGGTACTGGTGTTCAACAAAGTTCGTATCATTATGATCACCATCGTAGTCATCGAATACAACATCACATAGTCATATGTTGACTTATTGCAATTATTATTTTGACATTGTGAAAACATATTTTATAAACGGAGTAGTATACAGCCGCTGCATTATGGCAATTTTGTAATATAACATTTAATTCTGATGAAATTTGACTGTATTTTCCGGCCAGTATTTACAATTACAGTCAAGTAATACTAGCCAAGTCAGGTCAACTTTTTTGAACAAGTAAATGTACACAACCAAAGAAAAACATATTGAACATAATGAAAGTGTAAATCAACATGACAAGAATGCAAGTTTGATAAGGCAAGGCAAATACGTATGATTGGTACTAGCATTATTAGTTTACATATAAGTGTGTGTCCATGGGGTCAAAACGGACCATGCCATGGTATTTGTCTTGATTGGTTGACGATGAGTATATCGTTTCATATATTTTATCTGAGAGAACGAAACACATATACTTATTTTTTACTATAAAATCATATTAGGGTTCTATAAATAGATTGTTAAAAAACTAATAAGGTAAGAACATACAAAAAGCCAGGGGTTACCTTTTTAACTCGTAAGTTATTAGCAAAATAGCTGGAAACATGTTCCTATTTTAAACAAGAATGCCCGTATGTGTAATAGTTGGTATGTAACATCGTATAGTGGCCCTCTACTCCGTGTTTTCAAATATTACCAGTGACATCGCTCCGGTAATCATAAGGTGACTTGACTTGGCTTAACTTGACATAACTTTTATTGTAAATACTGGTCGTAAAAAACACCTTCGGTTGCGATTATCGTCAAACGTGTACATAATAATTATCTGTTAAGCGCATGTGTCAAGGTCCAACGATTAAGTTAATGCTTAATGATGACTGCGAGCAATCACCGAATCTGAATACCAATCATATCAATGCAAACACGTACATATATTAAGAAACCAAAGCCATGATTGTTTTGTTTTTCTTAATCTATGTTTTAAATATGTCGAAGAGGAATCAGTGAGTGATTTTTAATAGTCACCTTTTGCTTCTACATGTAACAGACTTCCAGCCGGGCGATAGCGGAGACCGCAACACTGAGGACTGTGCAACGTTTGCCTATCCCAGTGATTATCAATGGATCGATGTCACCTGCGCTAAGTCTGCAAGTGCGTTGTGTGAAACCATGTTATACATTCCAACAAACCCAACGAGATTGTATTGTCTATAAACTATGTTAAGTTCAGTATTTTGTTCAGGTTTGTTTCTTTAACCGTATACATTTACTACCTTAAAGGTGACAAGAGAACAGTGCGTTCATCAGCTCCTTGCTTGAGTCCAGCTATATACATGTTTACGGTTAAATATAAATTAATAATAAGTGCATATAAGCTAAAGTTTGTGCTATTTTATTTTAGAAGGCACGAAGAGGCATCAGTCATCGGATGAAGAGCGACATGTAGTGAAACAAACAGTCTTTTAAACGTTTTGAAGATTGTTTTGCTCCGTTACTATTTGATTTGACGTGTTATTTGAAACACATAACAGCACTTTTTGCATACGCATCTTGCTTTCGTGATTTTGTATTATATGCTACAAATGATTTATTTTTGGAGACGGGAGTGTTTGTGCACGTTGAACGTAATTGTCTCCACCTCAAACGTTTATTGCACACTTACAATATAAACGTCAAATTTGACACTAATTAGACAATCGTGTACGTAACGCGTCAAATAAAACATAATTAATATATCTGGATAATCTATGCAAATCTTTAATCTCCATCATGCTATCGTTGTGTTCATGGTCAAAATATACTATGGCTACTTTGTTACTGATAAGTGATCCGTGTAAACAAAATCCAATCAATAGGGTTTATATTATTCTATACGTATCTATATCGCAATCTTCTAGCTATAATAAATGCGTATCCAGAATTTGTGTTTTTAGTTAAAGTTGTTATACCTATGACAACAATAAGGTATTTCGTTTCACATCAGCTGAAGTATGTTCACCATAAGGAGTTTATGCTTGGGAGACACTTTAAAATCGTTTCATTTATTTATTAGTTACGCCTGTGACTTATTAGTGAAGCTTAGTATTGTCTCAGCAGAACGCCTGCACCATTACTAATGAGAAACACAAAGAGATGATCATCAATAAAGTTAGAAAATAAACTTTACTACTCATAAGTGAAAGGTCATTATTCGATCGAATAGACCCTGTATGACCAAGACCATGGCGATTGGGCGGGGTTCGCCCTTGAATAAGTACTTTCTGACAAGATGACATTGCATCAATTTCTTCCGTGATACCTAGGACATATTTCCTTTTATGTGTTCTGTCCGGGAAAAAATAGCATCTCTTAAATAGCTCTTCTTGCTTGTCAAGTCAGATTAATGTTATATTGACCTTCCAAGAATATTTCCGTTGACGCAGCAACGGTCTATTGTAAATTCTTCGAGATTTGGCATATTGTCTCTCACTCAATATAAATTTACGGGATCGCGGTTTTGTAAGCATGTCCAATCATATCGTTTACCCCATCCAGACATGTTTTCCATTTATGTTTTCGAAAAATACTTTGACAAAATGTAAAAAGCATGTGTAAAGAAATGAGTGAATTTAATTTGTTTGTAATGATATAAAGTTTCAGTGCAATACTACCAGGAATTCATTGTATTAGGGCTCGATTATAAAACACGTGAAGAAGGCTGTTTCAGAACTTGCTAAAAGATATAGCCTAATCAGCTTACTATGACACAAATGAGAAGCTGGTTGACCATCGTTTTATGAACTACTTGATAGTTAATTGCGATATGTGACAATTATGTCTATTCCGTTTAAGGTAGTTGCTGCTTTACAAGCTATTGTTAAGGTGCAAAAAAATGTCATGTGACAACATGACTGCATAGTGTTAGTTATTTCCCGGAACCAAATTACACGATTGTCATCTAAAATGAGCTTAGTTCATGACAAAATAAGTACATCACGTGAGGTTTTATACATTCGAGTTGTCTCTCAACGTCAAAAACAGCATTCGCATTGACACCAACTCCGATATAGAGGATTTTTAGCGGATCACTCAAATCGCATTTTCTTCCACAAACCATACATATCACAAATCTCACCTCTCAATGAACAAGTATACGTATCCTGGTTGCAAATCTGTATCCTCTAAGCGATTCTAGAAGACTGATTTCGTCCAATGCTGGCTTCGAATAAGAAAAAAATTGTTATGACATGTCGTAACTAAACTATGTATTTTGTTGTTTGTTAGTAGAGCAAAAATGACATTATTTGTTAAAAAAAACACAGCAAACACAACTATATGTCAGAAAATGGATTACTTGTAAAAATGGTGTTTGTACTGGTTCAGGTATTGTAATGATGATTTAACAGCCACACCGACAAATTTACGACATACATAATGCACTACAAATAATAAATGTACAACAGGATTGCATCTCCAAAATTGATAACAAGCGTTTTATTATTTGATTGTGTTATTGAACATTCGACTATATTGATAAGAAAAAGTGGTAACTTTGGTAAGTGCATTTCGAGTACTAATAAGTTAAGTTATAGTGATTCACATAAAGCGCTTAGACTTTAAATACTTTGTCGTATACAGTAACTTTGAAAGGACATGCTCTCATCTTGCAGTATAGACAGACTGACGAGTAGGTGCTACATGACAATCTACTGATCAATCGGCTTTTATCGGGTCGGTGAGTTCATATTTGCTAAATAACAGTTCCGACGAGAATACTCCGGTGTTTAATACGGTTTATGTTTATGTTAATGGATGTGCTCGTTATATTGTCTTGAATGTGTTTTTATTAAAAATGCTAGTATCCATATACGAACAAGCTAAGATGTGTTGTAGTTCTTGTCTTCCTCCCTGCTGTTTACAATGGCACACGCCTCTGTATGTTGCATGGGTGCTTAATGGATTTACATTAAAATGAAAGGCCATTATTAGGAAAAATGTTACTATATTCATTTGGTTTAGCGGGTTATCATTTTATAGCATGCAATATAATAGTATACATATATTTTAGCAATTGTGTACTGCACTAACCGTCGTCTATATAATAACACAGTTTCAGAATATCGACTCTCTATCTGATGTCCCCTTGACGAATTCAAAATAAAACATACACATTATCCTCACCCGTTTATATAATTTTGAACATGCTATTACAATATAGTTAATTAAAATGTATTTAGCCTGTGTATTGTTGTTGCTTTTCAAAATTGCTAAAAACGACCTGAAACATTTTCGTAATATAAGTCAATACATGCTTACCATTAAAGTGGCATCATTCAGAACAATTCATTTCCGTGGTCGAGTTAATAAAGCGAATGATAAAACATGCTATCGTAGTGGACAAACTAGACTTTAGCCGAATAATGCTATTCTGCATAAATAACAAATCAATTGAACTAAGTAATACAAGTTTTTTTCATTGGTTTTCAAGCAATATACCAACCCATGCGAAAGACAAAACTATCTTACCGGACATAAGGTCCAAACAATTACCGGATCTCACCAGATTATATATATAATAGGTTTTAAAATGTTATGCAAGTTTGTGGCATAGATGGAACTCGGGTGTTTTGTTTTAAATAGAACACCTATGTTTACCGATGTTTAGTAAGATTACTACGCATCCATCATACCAACTATTTATAACACAACTATTAATTTACTGTCGGTGATGGTAGAGCAATACCCATATTTGATTAAAGGCGCAACACTTGTCTTTTTAAGTAGTATTGTATGGGCAGCGCATGGTTGATAAGGGGCAGCTTATGTGTATGTCAATAGTTAGAAAGCGGTATCTTATAAACACGTATGTTTGCGATCAATCCTCTATGTGTACACAATTTGAAAGTCTTTTACGTGTTTGCCACTGTGTAAACTGACGGTTTATTAACGCTGTATAACAATTAGGTTTCTCAGATACATTAACTTTGCATAGCAAGTTGTTGTATTGTTTTTCAGTTCGCCATTTGGTACCGGCACAGATGGGAGAGAAACCATAAAAATATCCTTATCAAAATCCATAAATTCATGTAGATTACTTCAAGGCTAATTAAATGCGTATGTCATCACATTAACATCAGTAACACAGAGGGACTTATACATTTGTATTTGTATTTAATTTGCCATGTGTACCACGTTCTAAAGTGTACAGGCAATTTGTTGATTGTTCACCCATGGGTTTATGTTTTATAGTATTCAAAGATTCGAACCAAAAATTAAATATACCTTAATATGTAATCACATCTAACGTCTGAAACGTGGGTGTGTCCTTAAAGTGGGTTTCTTTTTGTACATGGTCGCTTTACATCTTTTACAGCGTTATACATTTGTGTTTGATGTTAAACTGATTTTTATAATAACAAAAAAAAACAAAAAAAACAACCGTTATGAGCGTGTTATATAAATAAAGGTACATTTTGGTGTGTTTGGCTCGAACAATTCTTTGCAAACATTTCGTCGCAAGTGTCTGTTTATATGCATCGCGTGTCCAACAATAGGCTGAAATCCGACGAAAACCATCTTTTTAAGACATGTATTTTACACATCGATAGGGTCTGTGCATTATTGTAAAACATCAACTTAACATGTTCTGTACATGTTTACAAACGTTTATTAAGCTCTACAACTGTAAGTTATAATTAAAATATACATTAAATACAATTCAGTCTTTTTTAGTTTGATAAGATCTTAAATAAAATGAGTGTTTCGAATCTTATCTTATCAAAAAAGATCGTTAAGCTAACAATAATCAGACGAGTTCGATGTTCTGTATGTCTAAAAAAATACGGACTGTTCTGTCATAAATCAAAAACAATAAGACTACATTGGCCAGACTCCTTGACATAATCGTCACACTCACTTATTACTCAATCCTTAGATTCACTTGATACATCGATTCGTCAAAAGGACGAAACTCATCCAGATGTACGCCTAAATGAATGCTGTGTAAATGTCATTACAATGAAAGTTCATTTTTTTTAACGATAACGCAAAAGTTTAAGAAAAGGCGAAAAAGTCTCGAATTTTACTATAAACACTTGGGGACTTTTCTAACGCTTCACTTGTAAAACTCGAATATCTCAGTTATGAGTAAAGATATTGATTTAAAATTTTACATATAATCATTTGACTACATTATATGCAAGTTCACGACAAAATCATTCATCCATGACGATTTGACGCTTAAGCTCGTAGGGTAGGTGTGGTTCCATATTTATGCACGTGTAAATGGTGAAAAGCGATATAATTTTATATTTATTTCAATTTTATTATTTAGGGTGGGTACTTACAGATAAAATTAATTTACAAAACAATATAGCTCGTATATATATTCAGGAGCGCAATCGCGCACTTTGCATTCTGCAGGCTACCTTCCCAACTTGCTAAAGCGTCTGATCGTCACAGATAAATGATTTTATCGTTAGCTTGCACATTATGTAGTCAAATGATAACATATGCAATTTTAAATAAAAATATTAACTCATTACTGAGAAACGTAAGTTTTTGAGGAGTTGCGTTGAAAAAGTCCCCAATTGTAGTAAAAGGCGATATACATGTTATTCCAATTTAATTTCAATTTCATCATTCTAGGTGAGTTTTTCCACAAGAAAATCATAACATTAAGTAAAGAAAAATCATATGGCTCATATGAATATTCAGGAGCGCAACGTCACAATCGGCATGTTGCAAGCCGGATAGTTATTAAGAGATGTAAGTATATGCGTTTTACTTTTCACATTGTTTGCGAATTTGACTTTCGATGCAAAGTTTTTAGTTTGTTAAGTTTTAGATTTTTTGTTTTTCAATTTCAATAAAATGTCCGTGAATTATCAGGTATGTGTTGAATTATTCGTGGTCAAATTGCAACACAATCCGTTCAAAAATAAGGGAGCTATATTGATATGATTATGTTATGCGTTAGAAAAGTCTCCAAGTGTATATATCGTACGACAATACAATAATTGTGCAATACATGTTGTCTTGGGATTTAAAAAAAAATATTGTAAAGACTGAGTAATAATAACTGCTGCATTATGGCAATCTTGTTATAATATTACTTAATTTCATTCGGATAATATTAATAAGTCAAGTTAAGCCAAGTCAAGGTAATTGTATTTGCATCAACAATTGTACATTACCAAAGCGAAATAAATATTGAACAGTAAGTATCAAGTAAAAAAAAACATTAGGCAGAGTGGTGTATTATTATGTGACGCAAATATATTGTAGTTCTCTAGACAGTATGTATATTGACAATGGGGTAAAAACGTGTCATACCCTTTGTGCTTATTGCTTGACGAAGATTATAGTGTTCTCATTATTTTCGCACAGACAACGAAACACAGAGGCGTAATGTGCTGTTAAGAATATCATAATCGGGTTCTAAACACAGATTGTTTAAGTAAAACCAATAATGTAAGATATATATCAATCTTTCCAAAGATAACCTTTTTGCAATATAATTATTAAGCTTTATAACTTGAAATGTGTTCCAATATGTTAGAAACATGCCCATATTTGTTAAAGTTGGTATGCAAAATCGTAGTGAGGCCCTCTATTCAGTTTGTTCTGTTCTGGTATAAATAATATTAGGCCTTTGAGCGACCTTGGATGGGTACCAAATCTTGAATACCAATCATATCAATTAAAACAACTACAAGTGGTAACAACCCAAAGACATGAGAGTTTTTTTCTGTTCAAGTTATTTTAAATGTTGAAATGGAATCCGTGCGTGATTTTTAATAGACGCCTTTTGCTTCTAACAGACTTTTTGACGGGCGATGGAGGAGACCACAACACAGAGGACTGTGCAGCATTTTCCCCTGGCAGTGATTATCAATGGGTCTCTTAGTATGCTATGTGAAACCAGGTAATACTGTTCATCAAACCCAACGAGTGTGTTTTGTCTTTTAACTATGTTAAGTTCAGTACTTTGTTCATGTTTGTTTCTTTAACCGAATACATTTAATACTTAAAGGTGACAATAGGACATTGTGTTCATCAGCTCTTTGCTTGAGTCCAGCTATATAAATGTTTATGGTTAAATATACATTTATAAGTATTCCTTATTAGCTTAAGTGTGTGCTGTTTTATTTTAGAGGGCACGAAGAGGCATCAGTCATCGGATGAAGAGCGACATGCACTGAAACAAACAGTCTTTACACTTTATGAAAGATTGTATTGCTCCGTTACAAGTTTGTTTGACTTGTTATTTGAAATAAACTATTTGCATACGCATCTTTCTTTCGTGATTTCGTATTATATTCTTTTAAAATATATGCCATAAATAATCATTGTTTGGAGACAGGAGTGTGCATGCAAGTTAAACGTTATTGTCTGCACCTCAAAGATCTAGTGTACACTTTCAAGATAAAATTCAAATTTGGTGCCAATAAGGACTATGTGTACATAACGCGTCAAATAAAACATATTTATTATATCTGGAAAATCTGTGCAAAACTGTTATTTTCATCATGCTATCGTTGTGTTCATGGTCAAAATATGTCAGTACTTTGTTACTGATAAGTGGTCCGTGTAAACAAAATCCAATCAATAGGGTTTATATCAGTCTATACGTATCCATATCTCAATCGTCTATCTATAATGAATGCGTTTCCAGAATTTGTATTTTAGTTTTAGTTGTTCTACGTATGAAAACAATAAGGTATTTTGTTTCACATCAGCTGTAGTATGTTCACCATAAGGAGTTTATGCTTGGGAGACACTTTAAAATCGTTTCATTTATTTATTAGTTACGCCTGTGACTTATTAGTAAATCTTAGTATTGTCTCAGCAGAAAGCTTGCACCATTACTAATGAGAAACATTAAGTGATAAGCATTAATCAAGTTAGAAAATAAATTATAATACTCATTAGTGAAAGGACATTATTTGATCGAATGGATCCTGTGTGACGAAGACCATGGCAAACGGAAGGGGGGCACCCTTGAATAAGAACTTTCTGACACGATACCATTGTATTAATGATTTACGTGATACTTAGGACACACTTCCTTCTACGTGTTCTGTCTGGGAAAATAATAAGCATCTCTTAAATTGCTCTTCCTGCTTGTCAAGTCAGATAAATGTCATATTAACCTTTCAAGAATATTTCCGTTGACGCAGCAAAGGTATATTGTAAATTATTCTAGATTGTCTTGGCATATTGTCTCTCACTCAATATAAATCTACGCGATCTCGGTATTTTATGCCTGCCCAATCATATTGTGTACCCCATCCAGACATGTTTTGCATTAACGTTCTCGAAAAATACTTTGACAAAATGTAAAAAGCATGTGCAAAGAAAAGGAATGAATTTAATTTGTTTTTAATGATATAAAGTTGCAGTGCAGTTATGACAGGAATTCATTGTATCAGGACTCGATTATAAAACATGTGAAGAAGGCTGTTTCAGATCTTGCAAAACAAAGTGCTTATTATGCAAAAAATGTGAAGCTCGTTGACCATCGTTATTTGAACTATTTGATGGTCAATTGCGATATGTGACAATCAGTCAAATGACTATTCCTTTTAAGGTAGTTGCTGTTAGACAAGATATTGTTAAGATTAAAATAAAAAAGTCATGTGACTGCATAGTGTTAGTTATTTTCCGGGACCAAATTACAAGATTGTCATCTGAAAATAAACTTTGTTCATGACAAAAATGGGTACCCCGCGATTGGCATTATACAGATGAGTAGTCAATCAACGTCAAGAACAGAATGCACATTGACACCAACTCCGATAAAGATGAATTTAAGCGGATGACTTAAAGCGCATTTTCTTTCACAGAACATAAATCTCACCTTACAATGAACAAGTATACGTATCCTGGTTGCAAATCTATATCCTCTAAGAGACAAATGTCGGCCAATGATGGCGTCGAATAAGAAAACAAATTGCTATGACATGTCGTGATTAAATTATGCATTGTATTGTTTGTTAGTAGAGATAAAAAAAACTATTTCAACTGTTTGCCAGAAAATGGACTACTTGTACTCATGTTGTTTGTACTAGGTCAGGTATTATAATGTTGATTTAACAGCCACACGAACATATTTCAAACATACATAATTCACGACAAATAATAAATGTACAACTTAAGTGCATCTACGAAATTGTTTACCAAAGTTTTATTATTTGAATTTTCTACTGAACATAATACTCTATTGCTAAGAATATGTGGTAAGAGCATTTCGAGTACTACAAAGGTAAGTTATAGTGATTCACATTACTGCTTAGACTTTAAATGTCTTGCCTTATACGGTACTCTATTGATAAGAATATGTGGTAAGAGTATTTCGAGTACTACAAAGGGTAAGTTATAGTGATTCACATTACTGCTTAGACTTTAAATGTTTTGCCTTACATGTATACGGTTGGGAGACACTTTAATTATGGATTGGCAGTTCATGCTCTCATCGTGCAGACACGACAGGCTGACGAGTATGTGCTTCATGACAATCTATTGATCACGCGGCTGTATCGGATCGGTGAGTTCATATTTGCTTTGCACAAACAGTTCCGACGAGACTATCTATCCCGGTGGAAAATTATTTGTTTTATGTAAAGCGATGTGCTCTTACTAGTGTCATTAATGTGTTTTGGTCAAAATTGCTAGTATCCACATATGAATGCGCTAAGATATGTTGTGGTTTTTGTCTTCCACCCTGCTGTTTACAATGAATATCGCCTCTATATGTTGCATGTGTGCTTAATGGATTTACATTAAACTGAAGGGCCGTTTTAAGAAAACATTTAAGTATATCCATTTGCGTGAGTGGTATATATGTTTTATCATGCAATACAATAGTTTACATATATTTTATCAACTGTGTAATACATTCGCCATCGTCTATATAATAACACAGTTTCAAGATATCGACTATAGCTGATGTTCCTTTGACGAATTCAAATTTAAACATACACATTAGCCGCACCCGTTTTCAAATTATAAACATGTCATTAAAATATAATTAATTTGAAATGTATTTAGCCAGTTTATCGTTGGTTTATTTTTAAAAGGCTATTAACGACCCAATATATGCAAAAACAATGCTTACCCTTGAAGTTGCGTCAGTAAGAACAAAACATTCCCTTGGTTAAATTAATAAAGCTAAATAATACATAAATGATAAACGATAAAGGCTAGCCCTTAAGCGAATGATGAAAGGTAGTATCATATTAGACAAACTCAGATTTAGCCAGATGATATAATACTGCATTAGTAAATATTCAATCGATATAATACATATAAGTTTAAATTGGTATATAAGCAACATGCATATATAGTTTTGAATTTAAACTGACCCCAGTGTTTAACCGATGTTTAGTAAGTTAAGTTTTATACGGATCCATCATACCGAGTATGCGTTACACAATTATTTATTAACTGACGGCGATATACGTGATGACCCGTTTTTTTCTCGTTCCAGTGTGTAAGCGACTTTCACTTTCAAATTAAATATTAATGAGATCGTTAGTCACTCCTGCAAGTCATCATTTCAGGTTAGTCTATTTGATTTTCATTGATATTTGATTTAATTTATGATTGCAGAGGACATTTGCATGAGCTAGTATTGTGAGCAAATGTATTCTTTAATGGTGCATGCTTATCTTATATGGGAATCTTTCCACTAGTAACGTTCTTTTTATCACGCATTCGAACAGGTTGCGATTCGTTATATACGACGTGAAAAGATGGTTAGATTGCAACCAGTGGTTCCTGCTACATATTCCGTGCGCAAGGAATGCCATTTACAGAAGCTGAAGTAAATAATATATTCATATTTACTACCAATACTTACCACTCTCAAACTGTATAAACTGTTTAGAGCTAATGAAAAAAAATCAGATACGCACCATAACATCAATATACTACTCTCATACATAAAACAGTAATACCAGCACAAACGTTGTTACTTTTAAATGGCAACGGTCGCACGAGGTCAACACATGACATTCAATTTATATTACTTATTTTACAGCACTTTTGCCAACAACACGAAAACAGTAAGCTTGTCCACGTAGACAATGACATAGAAAACAGCTTTTTGAAAGACCGAATGCGAGTGTACAAAGGTAAATTGTGTTAACTATATATGATGTGATGTTATATGGTTTTATTGGTTATTTCTACATTACAGCTATAATAGTAAACCCATCTACTAATGATATTAAAATTATTAAATTGGAACATCTATGCAGTTAGTATGTTGCCATTATTGATAAGATATTAAAATATCACATAATGTAATGAGTCTGAAGTCGTTTACGTTGAGTGTACTAAGGATATAGAGGTAAATCAATTATAAGTAAGGCCTTGCGATAATACACAGCAACATATCTCATTTCATTAGGTGGACATCAAATGTAAGTCGACTCACACAAAATAGTCTGCTATATGAACGCATTTGAACCAGTCGACTACACACCGTTTATATATTACAGATAGTTCTTGTATTACAAATATACACTTGTGTGTGATATCTTTTTTCAGTATCCAAGTTAAAGTATAAATAGGTTATAAGTGAATGGGAATGTTTGTGAATAAAAGTGTGATACAATATGGGTCACAATTGTAACATAAAATAGAGTTGCGGATAACTATATTTTAAAATTAAGTCTTCGTATGTATATGGTACGCAGTATGGGTTAAGCTTTATTGTCGAGTCATGTGGCCGTTTATAAATAACCTGTCGAACATTATAAATAATTACATTCTGTTAACTGTAGATTCCTTTTGGTGGATGGGCCTAACGGATGAAGATATAGAAGGGGTCTTGAAATGGTTCGACGTTGATGAGATGGCAACATTTACAGGTATACATTAGGAATATTGTCATATTGTCGATGCCTGTGATTATATTTGTGCGATGTTGAGAGTGTCGGTACTTATGTACAAGGTAAATATTTTTACCAGAGTGAACACACACATGATTTTATATGTACAGTTATAATATGAAAGGACGACCAATCAGACGATGTATCATAAACAAGTCACACTCGCATTAGTTAACTTTTAGTGCGTGTTGCATTAAATTTAATCTAACATTATTGTAAAGTTCAAGTCATGTTCTTGTTATAACATTTGAATAAACATCGACTCATATATAAAGTTCGTCAAACCGTAGGACCGCAACTGTTTTCAACTTCTCATACAATATCAATATAATGCTTGTTCTGAATACTTTTAAGAAGGATTTGGCAAAACAGTTTTACAAGTATCCTCTTTAGCCAAATAAAGGAAAGACCGACACCGACAGTAATGTTTTTATCGGACCGGGACAATGTTTGACCATGTTTAACCAGGATATCATAAGAACGCAGGTTTACGGCATGTTTCATGATGATTGTTCAATAACATAACTTCTCGTATGCTCATCGGTGTTTTTATATTGTTAAAAAAACTACTGCAAACGCACAAAACCATTTTTGGATATGCCATTCAACACATTTTTCTAAAATGTTGCATAATTATTAAGGACAATTTCAAGTTTACAGTTTGTACATGTATTTCAATATAACAACTTTACTAAATTATGACCCTGAATGGCCCAATTAAGAGCTTCACCGAAATATCATCCAAACACATGTTCTGACATAGTTTCATGAAGATTAAAAAATGAAGTCTCTAGAGATATCACAAGTGAAATTGTGTCAGTATTTTTAAAAAGGGTATAGGCAATTCAAGTCAAGTCAATATAAAGAAGTGAAACTGCAGAAGCTGCTTCAGTATTGCAATTATATCATACACACCTTTGTGGCCCTTTATTTATGGCAAGGAACCAATTGCCAAAACGGTACAGTACGGCACAAAACGAAACAACATATACACATAGTAGAATAAAGCTGGGGTCACCGCCTTGGAATGGTCAATGCTAAGCATTGGGAGTTTAAACCGGTTATAGAGCGTTCAACCTCACACTTGACCCTGAATGGCCCAATTTAGAGCTTCACCGAAATATCATCCACACACATGTTCTGACCTAGTTTCATGAAGATTAAACAATGAAGTCTCTAGAGATATCCCACCTCGGTGTTTTTCTATTGTTAAAAAAAAAACTACTAAACACGCACAAAACCATTTTTGGATATGTCCTTTAACACATTTTTCTGAAATGTTGTATAATTATTAAGGACAATGTCAAGTTTACAGTTTGTATACGTATTCCAATTTAACAACTTTACTAAATTATGACCCTGAATGTTTTAGTTTCATATTATTTGTGTAGTGCCGCTGATGTCAAAACGGACCACGCCCTTTATGTTATTTAACGCAGATTATATTGTATATGTATTTAACTGATACAACGGAACACATAGGCATACTATTTTGTTTATATCATTATAGTGTGGTTTTCAACAAAATTTTGTACAACCAAACTTAGGTTTAAATGAACCATTTCAAAGGATCGACTAACATGCTATATACTTTGACAAAATAGCTTGATAATCGTTCCTATATGAAATCAGAATGCACATATGTGGTAAAGCAGGTTTGTAACTTTGTAAAGTGACTCTCTTTTCAGTTTGTTTAAATATTTATATCACTCATTGTGTAAAATGTCGAAGCGCCAACAGTGTGTTATGGTCTATTATACATGTTTTTCTCCTAACAGACTTCGTACCGGGCGATTCCGGAGACCACAAAAATGAGGATTGTGCAGTTTTTCAACCTGGTGTAAATGATTATCGTTGGGTCGATGTCCACTGCTCTGAAAACCTACATGTGCTTTGTGAAGCTAGGTACTAGACTAAATCAAACTAAACATTTTAAAGTGTCTATAAACTATTCAAAATTCTGTATGGTGTCAGTTTTCATATTCGTTATCATACACATTTGATAACGTCAATGTACCAATAACATATTGGTATATACTTTGATGATGCCAGTGGTGCATCATCACCTCGCTTGGTCATAGCTATTTACATTTATAATTATTATTGAATAGTATCGGTAAATTCTTCTTTAAAATATTAGAGGGAACGAATGTGGACCAACTATCGTTGGATGATAGACATGCAGCTAAAGAAAACAGTGCGGAGTCTTTTGAAAAGACTGTGTGGTTGCCTTGGTAATCGGTTTGACTTGAATTTTGGAAAATAAATTTGTTCATACACATGTAGGCAGTTTTGTTTCTTTGTTTTGTATTTTCTTAATTATTATATGATTTTATAGTTGCACTTGATCACAAGTATTACTAGACCACATGCAAACGAATGATACCATATGCGTGAACCAAACGCATGTCTACGAATACAAATGTATCCGGTATGTAGCCATTACGCATTGCCTATCATGTTTTCTTTATTGAGTTGCATGTTCACTTTCATTGCAACTACCAGACTTGCATAGTTGCAGCATTACACAAGGAGCGATGCATTAAGTTCATTTCTCTATTCAATTTGAGACATAACACATTATGCATCTAGCTTACAATAGTTTAAAAACATAAACATAGACATATATTTGAACCTCGGTAAAATCACCATAAGAGAAACCGTAGTTACCGTGGTGGCGGTGGTGGCGGTGGTGGCCGTGGTGGTGGTGTTAGCGATGGTGGCGGTGGTGGCGGTGGTGGCGGTGGTGGTAGTGGTGGCGGTTGTGGCGGTGGTGGCGGTGTTGCAACGCCGCGATATAGTTTATCTAGAGACGCATTTTGGGAATATGGAACAACCTTTAAGCAATGACCGACAGGTAATCAGGTTGGATAGTGTTACATGCAATATATTGAAGTTTTTCACTTAAGTTAATAATACATACTTCATTTGTATATGGTATACAGTTTAATTGAGTTTCTATTGTCATGCTATGATGACCTGAATTAGTAAACTGTCGATTGACATGTATATTAATTATGCTTCACATGCACAATCACAATATCGACGCTGACCAAAAATGTTTAAAGGTTATTGTATCCCTGACCAGTACCTCCGCCAATTTTCAGAATTGTTATGTCCTGACCGAAAACACAATTTTATTTAACACATGTGATTATTATTCTTACAATTTAAATCATTCGTATGTTGTGTATTTTTTTAATGTTAATATTTCACACGTTAGGACATGGCCGTTCATTTAATTAGCAGTTGCCATCTTCGTGTGCTAATAGATAATATGATGTAATTGTACATTGTATTTTGTTAAGTTTTATCTCGAGTCCATATTTTGTCATTGCTTCAATGTGTGTTTTAATGATATTATTCGTTATTTTATCTACAACGTTTAATTTTAGTAATGATCAATACATATCAATCAATTGTGACGTCATCATTTTGTCTCATTTACTTAGGTTGCTTTGCTGTAAATTGCTAAATATTGGCGATTTATTTAATATAATGTTCAGGGCTTAGCTTGTTATCTTTTTGAAATAAAAGTTTCATAATGAATATGTTACATGGCGGGTTGCCCTAGATATCATGTGATATATGACTCGTCCTCTATGGCGTGTAAAAGTTCTCGGCAGGCCTCGCATTTTTCCATACCATATCACACTTGTCTGATAACACATGTAATACAACATTCAACAACCATTTATACTCTTTATTATACGCTTAAATCACTGATATCCAATACCATATTTTAATGTTTCCAGTAACATAATATTGCTGTTCAAGAAAGTACTTTTTAATTTAAAAATATTGTGTAACTTAATTTTATTATTAATAATTACTAATTGTTTATGATTGGACACGTTTTGACCGACTTAAAGTAAACTTATAAATAAAATAATATGAAACATACTCGGTATTCTACACATCAAATAACGAAAAAAAAACAAACGTTGGTAACGTATACTGATAACACTTCATGTTTGCGCCTATTTATAAAATGTTATTATATGTATTGACATTAATTGTTAATGCAAGTATCATTTTATCGGAGCGAAACATACGCGAGTCTTTATATAATTTACGTAATACTTAAAATGTACAATCGATAGTTATTCAAATTATATTATACCAAAATTAAAAAATGTATACGTTGTTTGCTTTGACAAGTATCTCCATTATAAGATCAGATTCTAATGGCCTTAACAACCGATAAAGAACGATAAAGTAAACTTTTTTTAGATTGTAATATCATCGTCTAAATAGTTTGCAACTAAAATGAGAACTACAACGCATCTTATATAATTATTGTCTAACGTCCAGTACTTTATTTGTATTTAAACGATGTTTTAAAGCAATAATGATGTTGTTCTGTGTATATTTTTTTTAGCGATATCTTGTTATACTAGATCAAGCAAAATGTCCTACGTTTTAACTGCATAATTCTATTGGTGGATCGAAATTACGGATGAAGATATAGAAGGTATCTGAAATGATTCGACAGCGATAAGATGGCAACAATTACAGGTATATACTTCGCATGTCGCCAATGCCCTCTGGACATAATATTAGTATATGGGATTTTGACAGTGTCGTTACTTTTGCGCAGGGTAAACACTTAAACATAACGCCCTGGTGAACAGAACTATTATAATACATTTGCATTCACAATATGAAGACATTACCAATTTGTCGACGTATCACAAAAAAGAAACACAAATGAAATCCATTACTATAATTGGTGTTGCATTAAAGCAAAAAGAAAGTTTCTGGTCATTCCCAAGCCAATACTTTCCGGCTAACGTCTTGTATTAAAACTAATAAACACATGCGCTCGTTTAATATCGTTGAACGATTGTCCCACGTGCATACTTCATTTTGCATTAAAACAAAATTGTAAAAACGTATAATTGGTAATCGCTGTGACTAGTATGCTGAAAAATATTTTCCTTTTATCACCTGCATTGTATATAAACAGTAATGTGTCCCGTCTTGAAATTCATTCTAATCGAGCATTATCGAGTATGTTAAACCCATGTTTGTGCAGACTCGAGGAATCCCTCCTCCCTAAAACAAAATACACACTATAAATTAATATCGTTATCGGTACGTAAAGATATTCAATTACTTGTTTTAAGATTATTCTTTAAATATACCATTTATGGTATGAATTTGAGTTGTCGGAGTTATGCTTGTTTTATGCTTTTGGCACGTATCTGATTTGGGGTAAGAGATTATCGGAAATAATGTTCTGAACAAGTTTGAAGACGAATACAATAATATTGATCTAATTTGATAATTGTAAAACACATTTTGGATATCAAAATACAATTCTGGTATTATTTTCCATCATTTCAAGTGAGGAAAACGTGAAGCTTTCTGGCATTCAATTTTTTAATGTTCCTACATTTTTTGCAACCTCTTCTACAATATTGTAAGAATGATTGCTTTGAACACTTTTTTGAAGGATTTGGCAACGTCTTTACAAAGTTCTCATTTCAATATAAGGAGAATAGTGGCCCGCATCCTGACAGCAATTTTTGTGTTGTGCTGTTAATTTTATGAGACCGGGAATTTTTTTGATTTCGACCTTGATTACATTAGAAAACAAGTATTTTGAAAGTTTGACGATGAATGGGCAAGCCTATTTTGTTTCGTATGACAACACGATTTTACTTTAAATACAAGAATTCTAACCAAGACGGATATTAACCACGTTCGAAGATGTCATTTCAATGTAACACACGATCTGAGCACGATTCATGAAGATAAGGGCAAATTTGAAGTTAAAAGTTTGCACAAATGTGTTCAACGTGTCTGCGAAACCTCATTTCGATCCCAAATGACCTATTGTAAAAGTCCGCATAGGTATCAAACAGACTCAAGCTCTGAAGTATTATCATACAGATCGGACAGTATGCGTAATATCCGGATCAATCACAAGATACATTTTAGATAGTAATTGTCCTTTCTAAACTTAACTATAAAAGCCTGTGTACGCCACTTATACAATGTACTAGCACATTTCGTCAAGTGTTTATATTTTATTATACAACATACATTAATATACATACATGATAGTTGTCTTATCATTGCAACATTGTGAAATTTAATTAAATTATAAAGTTATCCAAATTACAAAACATGTATTATCTTATATATTGGTTAATTAGTTATTTTCTTAAATACTATTTAAGAAATAGTTATACTTAATAGTCCTCAAAATAAGTTATTTTGTAATTTGTGTTTTATATTATAGTTTATTAGCACTTTTTGAAACATTGTTTTTAAGAAACACATCGTAATTAATCGCGTCTGTATGAAAGTTAAGGCAGATAGTATTCTGCTTCATTCCTTACACACGTTTCACTTAGTGGACAAACTTAAATTTTACAAGGACCTGTTGTAATCTTTCAAATATGTCGTATATCGACCACTCCACGATGTCAAGGCTAAAGAGCAGCTTAATTAAAAGTTTAATGTATACATGTAATTTTTATTTAAAAAAAAAACACACCTACATGCAGTTCAGATGTATTTGAACAAAAACAAGTTTAGAATAAAACACAAACGCATATTTGAACTGATACTTAACATGAGCTTATGAATGCAATATAATATATCCAGCCATTGCTATGCCCTAATAAGCGTTATAGGTGTGCTACATTAATTTTATGACAATACTTTTTGATGACTGCTTGCTATCGCATTCAAGCTTGACTATTGATACTAATAATCTAAAAAGTATATGTATTACTAAACCAAATGCGTGTTTTTATTTGTGTTTTTGTTTTCTATAGATTTCTGTTAAATGTCGAAGCGGAAACCGTGCGTCATTATTTATTTACTTATTTTGTTCCTTACACCCTTCTTGCCGTGCGACGAGGAGACCACGCAATCGAGGACTGTGCAACATATAAGACTGTTTCTAATCATCAATGGGTCGATGTCGAATGCCCTACCTCTTTATATGTGCTGTGTGAAACAAGGTAATCGACGTCACCGTTCCAACTAGTTTGTGCTGTCAATAACATATGTGAGGTTGTGTATTTTTTCAGTTTTACACGTTTCTTAAAATGTATACTCTTAACACTTAATAGGTTCCAATACATTTACAGTGTGTTTATTAGCTCCGTGCTTGAGCATAGCTATATACATTGAAGTGGTAAATACAAAGTAATACTTATTTCAAATTATCTATACTTTCGTCTTTTACATATATGGAGGACACGACGAGGCATTTGTAATCGGATGATGATTGACATACACGGAACCAACCAGTATTTACACTTTTATAAAGACTGTGTGGACGCCTTAATATTTGGTTTGGTTTTAATCTGACAAACTATTCCCATACGCATCTGAATTGTTTAGTTTATATTCATTCTAGTATCGTCATTTATTTAATAGTTACACATGTTCAAAACGTAGTAAATACGAATACAACTTTTAAAAAGAACCACAATAAAAAGAACATCTGATTGCATAAAACTCATTTGTATTAACAAAAACGTATTATGTTAATAGTTACTTTTAATTAAGCATCCTATGTTCTGTTTGGTGTTGCATGTGCACTTTTAACTGTATCTGGACTAAAACTATGAAATGTTCATAGTTGCACAACCACATTAGGACAAAAACGTTGTATCATTTTCTCAATTATAATTAAGACAAAATACTTAACCCTTGCTTTGACATTGATATGATACGCAGTCACTTTATGTCAACACGATGTAATAAATGCGTTCTGCTTTAAAACAACAAGCATTACAATGATTGATAGCATCCACATATGAATAAGCTAAGAAGATTTCCGAACTAAGACTTGTTTTCCGATAACGTGTGGTTCTTGTCTTCCTCTCTGTTGTTTTCGTGATGGTGCTTAATGGATTTACATTAAAGTGCACGGCCATTAGTATAAAGCAGTTTAAAATATCCATTTGATGTAGCGGTGTAAACAAAGATTATCATGCAATTCATGGTTAGCAACTGCGTATGCACTATATAATAACATAATTGTTAACACATATGTTAGAAGAAAACTAAAACCATCTACCTTTCCGAATCGAAAAAGTCAAGTAGATTACGTCAACAATAATTAAATACGTATATCATCATCAGTAACCCATACATGTAGGGGGTTATTAATCTACACTGGTATTTAACGTGCCATGCCTGAAAGGTTCTTAAGTGTTCGGGCATGTTGTTGAAAGTCCAACAAAGCTCGTTTGTAAATATAACTCAAGGGGTTGAATGTGTTGGTATCCCAACAGTTAACCCTCACAAATAAATATACGTTAATATTGCATCACTGCTACGAACTTAAACGTAATGTTTTAATTGTACATGCTCGCACAGAGCAACAATTGTTCAACTCGTCATGTTTCTTTGTTTGGTGTTATACTGATTTTTGTTATAATAACATAAAGAAAACACGAAATGTTATGAGCGTGTTTAATAAATAAACGTATAGTTTTCTATGTTCGGCTCGAATAATTCTGAGCTCAAACTCTTCAAACGTATCTGTTCCTATGCATCAGGTGTCAAACTTCATATGAATGGTACAATGGGCTAAAATGCGACGTAAATTTTATTTAGGCGATGCGATTTACAAATCGATAGGAACTGTCAAGAACGGTATAACGTCAAAGTAATATTGATGTTACATGTTCAAACACGTTCTTTAGCTCTACAACAATTGGCTTAGGACCTTACATATAAATCTTGTTTTACTGCTTAAAGTTATGAGATATGAAATGAAATGAGTTTTTCGCAATGTGATCATCTTTGTAGTCTTTATTTTTAATTAAACCGATCCCGCTGAAATAGAAAATGCGAATGAAATACGGTCTGTATGTATGCAAGTAATACACAATTTAGATCTCTGACGACATACATGTATATATAGTTATGGGGATGAAAGTTATATTGTCCAAGGCTGCACAAAAATGGTTCAACGAGGTCGGATTAATATAAATAAAAATGCATTCATCAATCACACAAGACAGTCCATATTAATGTATTAATTTCGCCAAATTCAGTTATCAAATTAGTGTGGCCAATGGAAAAACGCATTCGAACTATACACTCACATCGAGTTCATGCATACGCTTTATGCGATGAATTATTCTGTAGATAGATGTTTTATTAATGGCACATTCAATTTTACCATGTATAAACATATGTTGCCCAATGATGCGTATGGGTTGTCATTGGGTTCGTAGAAACCAGTTTATGTCGCATTCGTTTAATGTAATTTTATGAAAGGGTAACACTCATATCGAGGATTAATATGGTAAAATGAAGAAAGTGGGTCAACAGATCTGTATATGCTCAATATAATTAGTAATTTTTAGTGTTCTCCGAATATACTGCCTATTTTAATTGTTTATTTACCCGACATCTACCCGTCTAGCAAACACTGAGATATTAATTCAGTGTAAGTGTAAATGTGTTTATGCTCATAACTGATATACCTGATCGCTATACTATATTGCTACGTATACTGCACTCAAGCAAATGTCCACGAATAGGGTATAATGGAATAATACTAGACACGCTTGCATTTGTGTTTTTTTTATGATCTTATTATGAACGCTGGAAATCTTTCATATTAGAACTCTAAATATTAATATTCTTGCACAACTATGTTTGTGCTTTAAGTACAGTAGGTCTTCTACATGTACACACATTTTGAGATATTATTAGTTAACAGTAATCGGATAATTTCGATGTTCTGTTTGTCTTAATAAATACGGTCAGCCACATCTTCTTTCAGAAATAAAATGCAATTACCACAATAAGTCCAGACGCCTTGAAATGATTCTCACATTCAATGATTACTCAGCCGCCTTCAGATTCACTTAGATAACACGTCGGAAGGACCAAAATAAACAAAAAATAAGCGATAATGAATGCATTGTTAACGACATTCAACTAAAAGTCCATATGTCTTAAGATAATGCAAACGCGAATGAAAGATGCCGAATTAGAACACAACTTTACTGTGTGTAATATACAAAAATGCATTAATATTGTAATAAAGGTGCCGCGATAGAAAATAAGTTCACTGTCAATTTGAATGACGTTTCTGTTTATAAAACAGTTGGCACGTCCATGTGTTGACATTGGTACACATCGATAAATGAATCAATTAAGTGAATGCACAAGTCAATTGTATTCAAACATACATAAATAAATTAAAATGCATTCATATCGATATGAACTGTAAAGATATTTATAACGTCAACTCAATTAGATTGTTAACATGTACGCAAACGTAATTTATCTCTACAACAATTTGTTATGATTACCATCTAGCCGCTTAGGACTTAAACGATACATTATTTTTGACGGCCTTAATTGATGTCATATGAAGTATAAAGCGTTTTTTGAAATTTGATCATCATTTAGGTATTCTTTTTTTAATTAAAATTTATCTCATCGGAATCGGAATAAAAAATATATACGAAATATGGAATGTCTGTATACAACCCACACACAATTTAGGTCTCTGACGGCAATTTTTAAGTTGAAGGGTATAAAGTAATTATCCAACTGTTTAACAAATACAATTTAAGGAGGTGGAGCGATTATTAACGAAAATGCTTTTTTTATGACACAAGAAAGTCCATATAAAAAATGTGCATAACCCACTTTTCAACTAGTAAATGAGTCTGATGTATAGAATTACGAATACATGCATAGGACTTATCTATCTTAATATACAGGCATACGCTATATGCGTTGAATGCTTTTGCACATATTTGTGTTTATTTATTTAAATTCAAAACATTTAATTCAATAATGTATGCAAACTACGTTGACAATCTCGTGCTATATGTGTCATTCGGTGCGTAACAAAAAACAGTTGTTATGCGTATGATGTTATGTTATAAGTGTACAATTTGGATTTAAATTTGAAATAGAAAAGTTCGTCAAAAGATATGTAGTTCTGAGGTAAAAATAGTGTTTTAATATAAAAAGGAATAATCACGGATAACAACGCACATATTTATTACGCTTAATATCGATATTGTGGCATAACAAGTACTAAAGAATAACTAAATTAAACTTGATCAAATCACACATATTCGCCGATTCTTTAAGCTTAGAGTTATCAGACGATTTCGATGTTCTGTATGTTTAAATAGATGAGGACAAACGATGTTCTTTCAGAAATCAAATACTGTCATCAAATATTGACCAGACTCATTGACATACTTGTCACACCGCAAAATTACTCTTAGGACAAAACTCAATCAATCGTTATATTAAATGATTTGTAAATGTGTCACTTAACTGACAGTTCATTTGTCTTACGATGACGCAAAGTGTAATTAGGATACCGCACTTGGGCCGAAACCTTACTGTATCCGTTGTACGATCAAAACAATAGCGTAATAAAGGTGAAGCGAGACAGAAGTACTTCACTATTAATATACATATTTTGTTATTAAATTGGGAATGCATATGGGTAAAACAGGATGCATGTCGGAAACTACACACATTAATTAAATGCAATTATAAATAGAATGCATGTTTTAAAAAGATCATACATATGAAATAATAAATGTATATACACTATTGTATATACTGCTCTTTAGCGTTCTTTGCACGTCCAATCTACGTTAGTTTTTACGCTCCGATTACCATGGCATTTAGTCACATTGAAATAAATTCACTTCGTTTTTGCTTATTTTTTATAGAACTTACCACATTTATATATATCTTGCTGGTGTACATTAAACTGAATATATTCTATAATCAGATACGATGAGCTGCGAATAACTCAACGTTGTTTATGCATTCAAACCGATTAAGAGAAAGAATATTATGTTTTAGTGTATACAACAATATTTCCATGATTATTTAATTGTGAATAATATTTGGCACACTTGAATTAGTTGTTCCTTCTCTGTTAATATCATCCTTGATAACTATTCGCATATCACGTACGCTGAATATGAGTATTCTGGCATAAACATGTAGGCGCTTAAGTTTAAATAAACTATCTCCAACTGCATACATTTGGCGTCCCTATAAGTTAACAGTAGATGGACGAGGTCGATGTTATGTTTGCCTAAATATATACAGCCATAGAAGTTTGTCTTTCAGAAATCGAATAAAATAAACAAATGTGTGCCAGACGCCTTGTGATATTGAATGCTAATATAACCTTCGGATTCATTTCGGTAAAACCAAACTAAACTAAACGTACGCGAAAATGAATGTTGTGTTAATGTCATTCATCTGAAAGTCTATATGTTTGACGCTTATGCAAATTCAAGAAAAGACACTGCGATTGAGACGAAAGTAAGGTTCAATAATGCAACGTGTAATGCACGTACCGCGACATAGAATTACTTCCATAATATTTGAATAGATCTACATATGGAATATTTGTGGATAAAACATGGTACAAATCGGCAAACAAATTACAATAATCAAATGCAATGGTCAGTAATTAACACGTTCAAATAAACACATACATAAATGCACACAATATGTATACAATGTTTACATATAAATAAGCATTACCAAATGTAGCATAATACACTTTCCACAAGCATTTATTCACAGCAAAAAGATACTTTTGGATTATTTTGGTTTATTTTGTTATCCGAATTTTGTGTGCACGATTACAAATGTAAAATCATAATTTCTAGCAAGTAATATCAAGAATGAGATTTATAAGTTTAAAAACGTCTATGTGTAAGCACATTGCAAGCCTGTTTACGAGATTGTGTGTCAAAGGGCTAGTCTGTATCATAAAGGTAAAATATAGTGCATTATATTTGTTCCGGAATGTGCAATTGACAAGCTAATACTGCGGAACAAGCACCAATTTGCGATTTAAATGTGGTGAAACAACACATAACATTTTACTAAAGTTATTGAATGATTTGTTGTATTGTTACACAAACACAGTGGTTAGCATTTGTTGTACAGACGGGTTTCTTTGGGTATTTCAGTTGTGGAGATCAAAAATATTATTATTAACACTAATGGCGGAGGTGCGAACAGCGTGAGTAGCAAAACAATAACTTTGTGTTCATTAAATTACAAGGTATTCTAAAACAAACACGCATTTTGCGATCTGGCAACACACCAGTTGAACACTGTATTCAGGCAAAAGTGAAATAAAATACTAAAACATGTTCAAAAAACAGCGTGAAAACGTACTTCATACTGGCATTATTAGTATATGGGGAATGTTCCTCGTTTTAAGTGGGCTATACCGTAGTAATATGTTATATTTATGTTCGCAACATAAACTATATAAACAATTGAAACTACGCCCATACAATATGGTTACTATGCAAATCCATAAACATTATACCAAATAGACAACACAACGGTAAGATTAAAATTTATCTGTTTGACTGGCTAACGGACAGGTCTTATGATTAACAACTAATATGCAAATTTACATCGTTTTATTTCACTAACGAATCTTGAGATATCAAACCGAATCATCTTATACCAATACATCCTAATATGTGTTCATCGTTATAACAATAACACGTTCAACCAGGCAAACTGAATGGAAAAATTATTCGCAATGACGCGGCAACTAATATCAACACAAACATTATTATTAACTTTAACAACTGTAAAATATATCACTTAAGGACAAATAACAAAATTGTAATAACAAACACAAATATCATGAACACATACGCATGCTAAATGCACTTCAACAATGTCAAATAGAGCAATGTCATCATTTTATGTCATCTTTCTTTATCTTCTATAGTTGTTTTAACACTCTTCGTTTATTGATGGAGGGTTAAAGCTATTGATAAAAACATTGTGTTTATTTAAAGACGAGCATATTATGAAAGAAACTTTTAAAAACTTTATTCTTCAAAGATACATTTTGTGTGTTAAAGTTTGTAAAAGTGATGACACTTGATGAGAATTAGTTTTGCATTAAGTTACGACGAAAAACAAGTTTGTTGCGGTTTGCGCCATGATATTCGACAGAACAGAACCCTTACTGCGCAAACGGTTTTCTTTGCAATGTATGTTAACAGATGTTGTTGACAAATATAAGTCAAGCTGTGAAATGCATAAAAAGGAAACCGCTTCTTATATCAGAGCTAGTTTGAATAAGAAAACACAAATTTCCATAAAGTAGTCACTTTGGTCCTATATTTTTAAATGTAAAAATACTGCATAAATACAACAGCAAAACAAATCTAAAAACTCCTTTTACTACTTCGGAGACCACCACCAACACGACAATGTATTCAAGATGACACCACCAACGTCATCAATATTTATATTATTATAACTACTGCAACACTACTAATGTACAATTTATATAACTTATACTATTCTACTTCTACTGCTACCAAGATAACAACCACCACCACAACTACTATAAATACTACTACTATTCTTACTACAACTACTACTACTTCTACTTCTACTACTACTTCTTCTACTGCTACTACTACAACTTCTACTACTACTACTACTACTGCTACGACTACTGCTTCTACTACTACTACTACTACTACTACTACTACTACTACTACTACTACTACTACTACTACTACTACTACTACTACTACTACTACTACTACTACTACTACTATTACTACTGCCACTATTACTACTTCTTCAACCAATCCTTTAAGAATCAACAACGCGCTTTTATTTCTTCTTTAGACAGACAACGTTAACGTTCACACACAACACAATTGGATGAAGTAAAATACATTGTTTCAGATTATGTAGGGCTAGTTATGAACCAATTTTAAATGTTCCGTCTGACATTAAGATAGGGGTCATCACCTCTAAACGAAACAGTGTTATCTTGCAGTGCACACTGCTTAAGTTGTTGAACGAATTTAGATACTCCATTTAAACTGATGATTGAACATAAATCACTTGTCGACTGTAGGCTATTGGTTTGTTTAAGTTCATATCCACGACATGTGTACAATATAAACGAGACAAAATATTAGAACACCTCCTGTAGTTTACATTTAATAAACATTAAGCAATGTATAACATACATAAATAGGGAAGTTATTGTTTGCTGTAATATTCCACATAAATAACTCTCAATTGGTAAGGGTTCACTCATTTAAACATTATAGCTTGAAAAGGAATTGATACATGAATACACCAGTGTATCTATGTTTTAAATCATATGATATACACAAACAAGGAGTCCGACGACATCGAAAGACATGAAAAATAGTAAACATCGATATAGGCATGGATGTAGAATGGTAATCGCTGGGAACACAGTATGTGAAGTTCGTGGTGTATTCAAGAGTGTATTTCAATTCGATGCAATTAAACATTAAGTGGTGTGTGAAAGGATTAAGATAAAACGAGATATAACTCAACCATCTCATTTGCGTTGTATGTGTACTGATCTTGACATTAAAAGTCGCCATGAAACAAAACATTGTTTAACCAATATGCATAAACGATCAATAGAATCGTGTCACAATTACCAATAGTGTGACTATTCTTTACCAATTGATTTTTTAAATGATACGAAACTATCAATCATGCCATTAAGTTATACGTGAATTTACGCCGGTTGTAACCATTTATTTTAGTTATTGCTATTTCCGTATATTCAAAAACCACAGAGTGACAATAATTAAAACAATCTAGTTGTAAATGGTATACATTTTTCGCTGTCTGGGGACGATGATGGACATCAACAGTCTTGTTTTTCTTTAAAATATACATCATATTTGATTTAATACCGAACATACATTGATAACAGCAAGCGTTTGCTTGTATCAAAAGAAACTCAAGACAGGTTTGCATTTAATATACTTACATGACGTTCTCGAATTCTTTCTCTTGGACTTCCTACCTATCTGGGGGTAAACAGTTTCTTAGGACACGTCAATATTTAATGAACATACATCTAGTACATACGTCCATTTACGCGGATTTTTGCGGTTTATCTGTGATAATTATATGTGGACTGATTTTTGATAACCAGCACTATAATTATGAGTGCCGTTAGCAGAATAGGACAAGATTTTGTTCTCTACATAAATAAACTAATCAACGTGTTAGTATTTAAAGTAATATTTGTATGGATGTGAATTAGTCCTATGAGATTTGATTGTAAAAAACCCACAAAGATGATAAACATATACACCTAGCTAAACTATTCAACGAATAATGTTTGGAATAATTCTTTTATGAATTTGCATACATTTTTAAAATCTTTTAAGGATCTGATTTTCAACAATTCTCTAAATTTTAGCGTATTTGTTCTACAGTAGAAGTATCTGTTTATATACTTCATTCTGTGTTCACTAAAGAAAAGGACATATAAGCATGTACCGCAATTCATCCGCCACATTTCTGGATGTACAATGAGGCCATGTTCTCTCATTAATGTCTTGACCGGTCCATCTACCTGTCTCATTTGAGAAAAGTGATTGCCAGTTATAGGTGTAATAAATAGTGGTGATTCATATTAAGTTAATGTGATTCAATATTTCTCTAATTCAATCTTATCCTTAAATATTGAAAAGTTTAAGACTTTTGTTGAGTGTTGAACTGAAGTATGCCAGGTTTGCTGGTATTGATCAAGTAATATGCCTTTTATAGTGAACTTTATATTTTTATTTTGGATTTGAATTTGATTTAGCCAGATGTCATTTCTGCCAGTTTGAGTGAGGATGTTTTTTTTTTACATAATTTACCGTTTTATTGTGGTTTGGTGTATGATTATCACGACGAACACAATTTTGTTTTTGTTTTGGTTATTTAAAAAGCGGAATTCGAAACTAAAGGTTTCAGTTTGTGTGAACTATTAATATAAATACGGTAAATACACGGACTGGTAGATTAATTAAATACGTTTTGTTCGTATTGGTTGAGCGATTCTGGTTAATCACACTACAAGAACAAGTCATATACTTTAGCATGGACAATAAGTACGTCTGTAGTATTACATAAGAAGTTTACATACCCTTCGGGTGATATACAGTAACAGGTTACGAGTTCATCCACGAAATTCGTATACCTAACATGCGTTTTTTGCAATACTGGCTGATAACGTCACTCCTTGTTTTCGATGGGTCATTTCAAAACAAGTTGTGGGTGTTTTATAAATATCTTTCACAGTTTTACGAGATAAGAAAGACCTACATTATGCTTGCTAAATCGAAACGTACATTGATATTTACCTAAATGAAATTAAATTACTACAAACCCACGTATGACATGTTTAAACATGTAAATGTTGAAACCGACTTTTACCACTCATGCGTTCAAAGATACTTAACATGATACCGTCACGTTGTTTCACGCCGTGATGTCTTTGACCTAAAAGATTAATATGGAACACTATAAAAGCAACCAACACCACATTATCGCTAACGTGGTTCGAGCCATCAAGTAGACACGAGCAAAATGTGGAACTCGAGTGTATTTATTTCTGTAATATTGTGCATATCAGGTAATTCAAGTTTCTCTTAATTGAGATTGTATTTAATTATTCAAAACGACATTAAAATGCAGATTTTTGTGAGAATCTGAACTATGTATTGGCTAAAACAAATCTACAACATAGTCTAACGTGTTAACTATTCACAAATAGCTGTATTTCTATCTCTCATTCGAACAGGTTGTGTGTCGTATTACACGACGTGCAAAGACGGTTAAGTTGCATTTAGGGGATCCTGCTACCTATTCCATTTTGCAGAAATGTCATTTGCACAACCTGAGGTAAATAGTGTAACTATAATAAATTCCAATCATTTACACTCTCGAATAAAAATGCATGGAAACAACCAAAATAGATCAAACACGCTCTCTGAAATAGTTGTATCACAGTACCTTTCAGAAAAGAAAACACACGAACATAAACTTGTGTTTACGAAACATGAGACTCGATATTATATCAATTAACATATAATTTATTTTCTATAATTTTCAGCAATACTGTCGAATACACGAAAACAGTCATCTTGTCCACGTAGACGATGCCATAGAAAACGGGTTTTTGAAAGACCGAATGCGCGTGTCCCAATGTAACAGTTTGTAAACGCACACATGCTGTATTGTTTATTGATGATTAAGTTCAACGGCCGTATCTACAATGAATTGGTGATTTGCTTTTGTATTGGCGTTTACGTATACAACATCTATATATAATAACATAATTAATAAAATGGACAATCAATATGTATTCGCATGTATAATATCCAATAAGTAACAAGTGTTGCGTTGTTTATTGGGCAATTAATATCGATATTAAGATTAGATGTGTTTAAAATCAACCGCCAATTTACGACAAAAAGTGGACAATATTTAGATTCTAACATGATCATCATATTATTATTCTACCACTTAAATTGGACCAATATGTACATGAAATATTGTATAATTATGTCTATGGCCCGGGACTGTATGGTCCTTTTAAATGAAGGGTTACAACGTTTGTGTCGTTATTTATATACACACAGTAAGCACATATCGTGTAAGAATAATTCAAACATTATAGCATTTTTTTTAACTGTAGACCATCATTGGTGGATGGGACTAACGGATGAAGATATAGAAGGCGTCTGGCAATGGTTCAACACGGATGAGACACCAAAATTCACAGGTATACATTCTGAATGATGTCGAACAATGTGAAAATAATTATATTTAATGCGAAGTTTAGAGTGTCGGGACTATTGTGCTAGGTTAAAGTGTATACATTACACTACATTGCCCGAGTGAATGCACATACATTTATGTATCCGCAGTTATATTAATATGAAGAGATTATTAATCAGAAGAAGTTAAACACAAAAGAGACACGTGAACAATTCCTAAGTATAAGTGTTGCTGCATTAATGTAATAGAACATTCTCAAAGTTTTCCATTCCATGATTTCCTGGGTTTATGTATAAATTAAACTATAAAACACATGCGCTCCTTTTTTTCATTATAAAAAGTCATGTTTTTGTTAGTACCATGTATTATACATCGAATCGCGTATAAATTACGGTAATCGTTTAGATCAGTTTGTGCAATTTAACACCTGAGTTGTATATAAACAGTTATGTGTGACGTTTTTAAATGCATGGTAATTGATAATTATCCGGAATGTTTGTGCCGACTTAATTAATTCCCCATCACATCCACCTCGAAAAAAAATATCAAGAATATAACCCCGTTGTGTGATGTTTCAATTGTTGACAGTCGGGAACGTAAGTATACTCATTATTATGACAGTATGTAAACTCCAAAAAAAATAACAATTATTGTTGTAAAAAAATGAATGTTCTTGTTTGTTGCCAAAAGACGTGCAGCGTGTCAAGGCTTCGTGCAAGCGTTATTGTAATTGCACGTTATTTCATTTGAATTTTGTGAATTGTCGAGGCGGAATCCATCTGATATTTCTATAGGCTTCTATTGCTCCAAACAGACTTCAAGTCAGGGGATGGGGGAAACCACAACACAGAGGACTGTGCAGTCTTTGGAGGAAATATGTATGAAAATGATACTGATTATCAGTGGATTGATGTCCCCTGCTCTTCTTCCTTCCCTGTTCTGTGTGAAACCAGGTAATAGACGCCATCAAATGTAACACTGTTATACTGTCTATAAATATCTGAGGTTATGTTATGTTTGTTCAGTTTGTATAGGTACCAAGAAAATAACAGTGTGTTCATCAGCTCTTTGCTTGAGCATATCTATATAAATGTATATGGTAATTTGTAATTAATCACTTTGCATATTAGTGATAATTTATACTTTTACATTGAAGTGGTCACGAATATGGAGCAGCTATTGTCGGATCATCGAACTGCACTGAAAAAAAACAGTTCTTCGACTTGTACAAAGACTGTATGGTTATTATGGCTGATTTGCCTTGTAATTTAAAAAAATAAAACGCAACTGGCTTTCTTTATTATGTATGTGTTCTATAATCCGCATTTATTTCATGGTTACATGATCAGTACGCAAAGTATAAGGGTATTACTTGAAACAAATAAACATGATTATAAGAACTTCTGCGTGCACCAAGCTCATTTATACTACAAAAAACGTTACCGGTAAGAAGCAACTGCGCATCAACCACTCTTTAAATTTGCTATGTTTCATTTTCGTTTAACGGCAAAGCGGAATAAAACTAACATGTTTTCAAAGAAGCAAAATCATACACGACACAATATGTTATATAAATTTCAAACAAATTTATGTTTAAAATAAGAATGCTTTTTCTTAACAAATAAGGTGATTTATTTTCACATGAGCTATACAATGTTCGTCATAAGCATGTCTTCGATCGTACTATTTGGTAGATACTTAAACGTCGTTTTATTAGTTACATATTGACGAAATAGTTTTGACTAAGTATTGTCTCGGCAGAAAGCTTGCGTCGTAAAATAGTATTGGTATAATTCTGAAATGCATATTAAATAATCTGTACACATTCCTAACTAATAAAAGTTATCACAAAAAGTAGATACGCTGATGCATATTCTTCAAAAAAAGTCTTCTTATATGCTCAATTCTAACTCGGCACGTGCCAAATTTCATATAAACAAAGAAGAAACTCGTCTATGGGTTATTCTTCAATAATTATGGGCGGAGCTTATACACTCAAAGCACGCACTGTAACTTAACAAAACATGCCGATACATTTTCCACCAGCGTAACAATCGGTGTAGCTGTAACACTCTTGCGTTTATTAAAAGTGTAAAATGTAATCATGTAACTTTTCACAAGTTGTTGTTGTTCTTATTTAAGCAAACGGGAGAAATGACACGTTTTTCTCATCCAGTTTGGCTTTTATTGAGGGCGGAGATCGGATCGACAGAACAGCTAAAACTTATTTTTATGGGCGGAACTTCACATAAAATAGTTCACAAGAAAAATAAGATACATTGTATAAATCTTTAGTAAAAACCGTGTTGGAATCGAAATAATTCGTGAACGTTATATTTTGTTGTCGAATAACCCACGGCGGGAAGTTTAGATGCGTGGTTTCAAATCACTCTTGCTTCGCACTCGTGATTTAATCCATACGCCTCTAAACTTCCGGCCGTGGGTTATTCGACAACAAACTATAACGTTCACGAATGATTTCTTAAATAAACTGTTCTTGATATTAAATTTTAAATTATTTTTATATTTTTTTCCAAAGACCATAGAAGGAGCTTTACTATGTTATTTCTAATGACTCTAAGAGAAACTGGTTAAGGTGCTAAACATAACATTTATATGTGCCGCGTCATTCAAAAATGTGTCTTATGTCATATGCATCCAACGTAGCTTCAGCCTTACAAGTATGGTCAAGAGCTATTCCGTCTTAATGTCGGACGAGGTAGTTCCTGACTAGGCTGATCGACCAGAAGCCAATGTTTTTTTTTTAAATCAATAACTTGCATATTTTGGAAGCAATCCTTTGATGACATTCGCGATTGAATTGAGCGACAACGTGCTTGTAACATACACACAGGCATCGTTTTGCTTTTTAAAACTCCATCATGCCGCAACTTATAAAGGTCCCCACTTGTCCAAATGGGTTCTGATTGTATGTTTATGTTCATTTTCGGATCATATTCTATTCGCTAAATCGCACCACGATTGTTAAACTAACGTGACACATATTGCAAAAACATATTAAAACTACTCACCCTCTAGATTTCTTCATCTTTGTTTTACAACTTGTTGTTTGCCAATTTGGAATTACAATTGACTCGTTTATTAACGCATCTCCTGAAAGCGGTGGCGCCAGCGATAACCGGACGGGATAAGAACCGACATTATATAACTTATTTTATTTAAACAGTGATGAATAACAATGTTTAGCTCGCAAGCAATGACATACGCATACGATTTAATCAAGGCGCTTTAAATTAAATGATATGTTCATAACATACGGCCTGTTTATATGAAAGGTGACAATCAGTTACGATATGTATACAGTTGTAGGGCTTGAATAAAATGCATTGTCCAATGCTTAAACCCTTTGATAAAGATAAATAGTTAAAAAAATAATTCTCATTTTTTTGTCCCAAAACACACTGACGTCCATAAAAAACATAAACTAATGTTATGATTCAGATGAAGATACACATCTTTTAGACACTGTGTACGATTTTTATATACAGTAAACACATTTTTAGGCACAATTTTGTATATGCATTTGCTATTAAGCTAGACGTGTTATGAATGGGTGCATAATGTTTTGTACATTTCCTATGAAAACAATTGAGATAGTAATCATATCTTCCGATGTTATTAAATCAACTTTATTAGAAACGCCAAATTCATTAAGACACCAGTCTACATATTAACTCGTACAATTTGAATAAACGGGTTTGGCGAATGAAAAATGAAATCGGCCAGTTTGCAAGAAGCATATATGACAATGGTCTTTTAAAATGGGTATGATCTTAAGAAACATGATCGTATATGTAACTTTAGCCCTTAATGTGTTTAGCGTATTTCATTTGAAAGCATTTACTCAAGATTGATTTTAACAGACACACATCTGTACAATTGCATTTATGTATTTTATAGCATTTAATGTGTACAATTTAGATGACCATTTCCCGCCCGCAACATTGATATTGACAAATAGTTTTGACTGTAATCCTTTTCCATAATTTGTATTGTACTGTCGCTTTACCGTAATTGCTCTATCGAACTTCGCTCTTCAAATCAGCCCATGTATAAGCAATGACCCTAACGGGTTTCTATTCCAATATCCTTTTGAATTTGAAAATTTAGATTTATCCCTACATTACGGAGTGCCTTATACCCTAAGAACATATCACATACGATGCCCATATTGCAAATACCAGTGGCATGTTCATATATAAGGGAGAGAAATGTACGTGAAGAGCAACTTATTTTTTTTTCTGCAAAGATAGCTTTCGTTAATCTTTATATCAAACCATAAACGGTTAAGGGGAACACACACTTCATTTAAATGCCCATGCATTTATGTTTGTTATTCTAAGATGCAAATGAAATAGTAATATGGAAATACGTTTAATATCTTCTTTTATCATAATTTAAACGAATAACAGCGATGGTACTAATATAATAGTTGTGTCTTGTTAAAGTTTGTCTGGCTATTGTAAGCGCCTCTAAAGTAGCCAGTGGTTTTTTCTAAAAAGAATGTTTTTGCTTCATATTTGAATTGATATATTGATATCTGCTGATTCAAAACAAGTTGTTACGATTTCACGTACGATATACATGTAAGTAAGGTAATTAAAAAAACTAAAGGTATGCTAATTAAAGAAATATAACTCACACTATGTTGTTGTATTAAAATCTGAACATTCTTACAGTTTAACGAGGTTATTAAATAATACCATCACGCATCTTGCACAATTAAAGCTCACATTAAATTTCGATTTATCGAACTTGTATTGTATTTTAACGATATGTAGTTTAGCCCGTTTCAATGTTAAAACCGACTTTGACTGACTGCCCTTTAAACGTGAATTTAAATGAGAAGGTTAGTCACTTTTTTAAGCCGTGATACACGTATTTGATGAATATGGAACAATCTGATAGCAAAGGCCGACACGTTATCTCTAGATGTTTTGGATTCATTCAGCACACACAGCCAACATGTGGAACAGGAGTGTATTAATTGCTTTCTCTGTGTGCATTTCCGGTAAGGCAATTTGGATTTCATTGGAATTTGATATAGTTAATGAGTTTTAAGGACATTTACATGTTAATTTATATGAAGCAGCTGAAGTGTTAATTGGATCGAGCAAATTTACTAAATGTTTTGTTTACATGTTTTCTATTATAACAAAAACTGTATATCCATCACTCTTTCGAATATGCTGTGTTTCGTATTGTACGACGTGCAGAGATGGATGGATTCCATTCAGGGGTTCCTGCTACCTATTCCGGAAGGAAAATGTGACATTTACAGCAGCTGAGGTAAAACTGACATAATTTATTCATATTGAAACCAATAATTTAAACTCTGGATTGTTTTATGTGCTTTACAAACCAGTGAATATAGATCGAACAAGCTCTCCGAACTAGTCGTTCAAAGAATCCTTTCAGAAAACCAAACCATTATAACCGCACGAAAATCAAATTGTTTTTATCATATAATACCATGCGTAACAGGAGACTCAATATGTTCACAATGTAAAAATGGTATTTTATCATTTACAGCAATTTTGTCGACAACACGAAAACAGTCATCTTGTCCACGTAGATGATGCCATAGAAAATAGTTTTTTGAAAGACCGAATGCGCCTGTTTAAAGGTAACAGTTTGTTAACGCTGAGTCCATACCTATGAAATAATTTGCTGATGCTAAGGTTGTTTATGTATAATTAATAATGGATACAGCGGTATGTCGACAAAACCATAGCGAATTGTACGTAAACAAAATGATCAGTTACATCCAGGCGGTATAAAACATTTGAATAAATCTCGTTTACAAAGAATAATAGTTCGAGCATTACAGACACAACAGGAGTAGGACATCTTTGTAAGACTCAATGTACACCCTTCATAGCTGTGATCAGTGAATAGTGGTTTTGGTGCATTATTTTATGACACAATGTGAATCGATATTGTACACTGAAATAGACTGATTGCTGCGGAACAGAAATTCTTTGTTCGATAATTACTTATTCAGATGTATATAATACGCATTCTGAGTAATGTTGGCGTTAATTAAAAAACTTTCAAACGATACATATTTATATTATTTTAAAATCATGGACATTAAATACACTGATTTAATGTTTTAAATGACACAATATGTATGTTCAAGAAAAAACATATTTAAATTTATTAAGTCAAATATCGTTGACATTAATAAATACAATTACATTTGACTGGAGCAGTTTTGATTAAATTTAACAAATTGCATACATTCAAAAGACAACGATATACAACGAAAACACGAACCATTCTTAAAGCATAACCTCATCTATACAATACCTTGCAGCTAAAATGTGAACTACATTGTATATAAAATAATGTGTATCCACGGTCCAGGACTGTATTTACATTGTTCATGAAGTTTTAAATTAAAAATGTCTTTCGAAAATAAATAATGGCTGTTATCATGCTAGATAAGGCCAAGCAAAATGCCCTGTTTTAACTGTAGATTCCTTATGGTGGGTCGGAATAAAGGATGAAGATATAGAAGGAGTCTGGAAATGGTTCGACACGGATGATGTGGCAACGTTTACAGGTATACATTCCAAATACATTTGAAGCATGTGAATATATTGTATGCGAGTGTGAGAGCGTCGATATTATTTTGCAACGTAAAAGCTTATACATAACACCTGAGTAAACACAAATAATATCATATACATAAAATAACACCAATCTGACGACGTGTTAGGAAAATAGTGAATATTTATGTTATTGCCGAATCTGGTGAAAAACTACTCATATGAATACAACGTCACATCACATTTCTATATGCAACATTCATATTTGATTAATGTCATATCGTTAATACTAACATTACATACTATAACATTTTACTAGAACGTTTGTTACACGGATATCCAGTACATATACAACCTTAAATGAAACATGGGGACATCGTGCAAAAATCCAAAGATAATCAAATAATAATGAGCTCTAGATAGTCCCTGCCACTTACTAAACTTCAGACACTACGTACACAGTTAAGTGGGTACTGGGTCTATAATTAAGTACTGGTGTTGCACACATTTCTTATCATCATCATCATCACCATCGTCGTCATCGAATACAACATCACATAGTCATAGGCTGACTTATTGCAATTATTATTTTGACATTGTGCAAACATATTTTATAAACGGAGTTATATACAACCGCTGCATTATGGCAATTTTGTAAAATAATATAATTTAATTCGGATGAAATTTGACGAGTATATTTCGCCCAGTATTTACGATTTAAGTCAATTAATATTTAGCCAAGTCAAGTCAACTTTATTTGCACAAGTAAATATACACAACCAAAGTAACCAATAACACTAAATACTTAACACAATGAAAGTGTAAAGCAACATGAAAAGAATGCAAGGCAAATACGTGATACATTTGGTACTAACATTATTAGTTTACATATTAAGTGTGTGTAATGTCCCTGGGGTCATATTAGGGTTCTAAAAATAGATTGTTAAAAATACTAATAAGGCAAACATCTAAAATTAGCCAGATGTCACCTGTTTTGCTCGTACTTTATTAGTAAAATAGCTGGAAACATGTTCCTATCTAAAACAAGAAGGCCCGTATGTGTAATAGTTGGTATGTAACATCGTATAGTGGCCCTTTCCTCCGTGTTTTTAAATATTACAAGTGACATCCCCCCGGTAATCATAAGTTGACTTGACCTGGCTTAACGTGACTTGACTTGACTTGTATTGTAAATACTGGTCGAAAGAAACTCCTTCGGTTGCTATTATCGATAAGCGTGTACAGAATAACTATCTGTTAAGCGCATTTGTCAAGGTCCCCCGATTAAGTTAATGCTTTATGATGACTGCGAGCACCGAATCACCGAATCACCGAATCTGAATACCAATCATATCAATGCAAACACGTACATATATATTAAGAAATCAAAGCCATGATTGTTTTCTTTTTCTTACTCTATGTTTGAAATATGTCGAAGCGGAATCCGTGCGTGTTTTTCAATAGAAATCGTTTGCTTTTTACAGACTTCCTGCCGGGCGATGGAGGGGACCACAACACAGAGGACTGTGCAACTTTTCATCCTCAACGTGATTATCAATGGGTTGATACCACCTGCGCTGACTCTCTTGGTGTGCTGTGTGAAACCAGGTACTGTTTCCATCAAACTGAACAAGTTTGAATTGTCCACAAACTATGTGTAGTTTTAAATTGTTTAGTTGTTAGAGCCTTAAGCGTAAATTATAATACCTCTAACGTACCAAGAACAGACCAGTATCGGCTCCTTGTTTTAGCATATTTATATAAATGTATATGGCCACTACACATTCATAATGGTTGCATTTAAGATATAGTTTGTTCTATTTTGTTTAAGAAGGTACCAAGAGGCATCAGTAATCGGATGATGAGCGACATGCCGGAAACAGAAAGCCCCTCGATTTTTATTAAAACGGCATGGCTGCTTTGGTTTTTGATTTGAAGTGTAATTGAAAAAAACAAATACAATTGCATACGCATCTGGCATGTGTGATTGTCTTTTCCTTCTATTATCGCATTTATTGTATAGTAACACGTGATCAACACGAAGACAATATGAGTATAAATTTGAAAAAAAAAGAAACACGAGATAAGAACATATGATTGCACAAAACGCATTTGTATGAACAAAAAACGTATGATGTAAATAGCTACTGCGCATCAGGCATCCTATTTTCTGTTTTGTGTTGCATTTGCACTTATATGCATGTGAACTNCTAAGTGATACTCATTGATACTTAAAACACTCTTCCTTTGATGTATTCTCACCCGGAAAATAATATGCCTCTCTAAAATAGCTATTCTTGCGTATAAAGTCAGCTTTATGCCATTTTGACTTTCCAAGAATGTTTCCGTTGACGCAAAAATGGACTTGTGTACATCTGTGTACCTTCATCGATATTGTCTTGGCATATTGGCATCACTCAATAATAATTTACGGGATCGCGGTGGTGTAAGAATGTCAAATCAGAGTTGTGTACGCCTTCCAGACAGTTTCTCAATTAAGGTTTTCGACAAATACTTCACCAACATGTAAAGAGCATTTGCAACATGAGTAAAACAATAATGAAGTGCTTGTTAGTGATACCAAATAGCAGTGAAGTACTGACTGAAGTACTAATTCATTGTGTGAGGGCTCGTTTATGGAACATACGCAGTAGGGTATTTAAGAACTTGCACAACATATTGCTTAATCAGCTTAATATGAAAACTATGTTTATTCCCTTTAATGAAGTTGCTGCAATATAAGTGTACTAGTCTAGATATTGTTAAGGTACAAATCAAAAACCCATTTGACAGCATGACTGCATAGCGTTAGTAATTTTTCTGGATTAAAGTACAAAATTGTCATCTAAAATGAGCTTAGTTTTTGACCAAATAAGTACACCACGTGGGGTATCATTCAGTTGAAGTGTCTATCAACGTAAAGAACAGCATGAAAATTGATACCAGATTAGATATAGATGATTTTTTACGGATAACTTAAAGCGCCGGAAATACATCTAAATCTCTATAAACAAGTATACATGTGCTTGTTCCAACCCTATATCATCTAAGAGATTAAAGAAACATATTTTCGACTTATGATGGCGTCAGATAAGAAACAATGTGTTATGACATGTCTTGGGTCACTGTTTGATATTGTTGTGCTTTTTTATTGTATGTATTTTGTGGTTTTTTTCATATACAAACATTGGAATTATTTTTTTAAACAAACACAGTTAAAACAACAACTACTACTTCAACGTTATGTTAGAACATTGACTACTTGTACCAATTATGGTGGTAATTCAACAGCCACATCATCAAATCCCAAACAGACATAATGCACTAAAAATAATAAATGACCAACAGGATTGCATTTCCGAACTTTGTAACCAACGTTTTATAATTGGATTGTGTAATTGAACATAAAACTATATTGATACAAATAAGTGGTAAGTGCATTTCGAGTACTAATAAGGTCAGTTTTAGTGATTCACATTAAGGCTTAGACTTTAAATGGTTTCCCTTATACGGTTCTAATACCAGTTACTTTCAAAGGATTGGCAGTACATGTTCTCATATTGCAGTAAATACAGGCTGACGAGTTTGTGCTTCATGACAATCTTTTGATCATGCGGCGTGTATCGGGTCGGTTAGTTCATATTTGCTTTGCACAAACAGTTCCGACGAGACTATCCCGGTGGAAAATTATTATTATTTATGTTAATCGATGTGCTCTTAATATTGTCATTAATGTGTTTTGGTCAAAATTGCAAGTATCCACATATAAATAAGCTAAGATTTGTTGTGTATATATACGTGTTGTGGTTCTTGTCTTCCTCCCTGCTGTTTACAATGATTAACGCCTCTATATGTTGCATGGGTGCTTAATGAATTTACATTAAAATGAAGGACTGTTATTAGACAATATTTTAGTATATCCATTTGCGTTAGTGGTATATATTTTTTATCATGCAATACAATAGTTTACATATATTTTATCAACTGTGTAATACACTTGCCACCGTCCATATAATAACACAGTTTCAAGGTATCTTCTATATCTGATGTTCCTTTGACTTATTCAAATTAAAACATAAACATTATCAGCACCCGTTTTCAAATTATGAACATGTCATTAAAATAAAATTGATTTGAAATGTATTTAGCCAGGCTATCGTTGGATTATTTTTTAAAAGCAATTAACGACCTGTAGCATTTTCCTAATATATGTCAAAACAATGCTTACCCTTGAAGAGCCGTCAGTAAGAACAATACATCTCCGTGGTCGAGTTAATTAAGCTAAATAATACGTAAATGATGTATGATAAAAGCTATCCATTAAGCGAATGATAAAAGGTATTATCGTATTAGACAAACGCAACTTTAGCCGGATGATGCTGTTCTGCATAAGTAAATATTCAATCAACACAATAAAAAGTTTAAATTGGTATAAAGGCAACATGCATACATTGTTTTGAATTGACTACGCGTGTATGTCGCATAGATACATCTCGTTTTTTTTAACTGACCCCACTTGTTAACCGATATTTAGTAAGTTAAGTTTTCTATGGATCCTTCATATCGAGTATGCGTTACACAATGATTAATTATCTGTCGGCGATATAAGTGCAATGCCCCGTACACATTTTCAATTTAAAGCGTTATATATATTTTCTAAGTATTGTTGTATCGACACAAACTGTTGAATAGGGGCAGATTTTTTCTACGTAAACCGTTATACATTGGCATCTTATAGACACTTCTGTTTGCAATCAAGCCTCCACGTGTACACATATTACAAGATGGAAACAATTGACAACTTCTTCTCCAAACGAGAACGTCAAATAGATAAGTTCAAGAATAACTTCATAAAGTTCGTATTCCATCATAGTATCATCCTTTAGACAGAGGGATCGCGTTATTAATTTGCGGAGATGTATATTTATTTAATGTGCCATATGTTCCTGGTTCTACTGAAAACAGGCATATTGCTGCATGTGCAACAAAGCTCGATTGCAACTATTCAACCGATGGGTTTTATCTTTTCACTATCCTAACATTCTGCTACCAAAAACATAAAATACGCTATTATTAAATCACAGCTACGGACTTAAATGTGGGTGTATCCGTATGTGTGTTTTAATTGTACATGCTCGCGCAAAGCAGCGTAATATCTTTCCAAACGATATGTTTCTTTTTCGGTTCTAAACGGAGTTTTTAGTATAACATAAAAGGAAAACACTATTATGAGAGTGTTAAATGAATAAACGTACATGTTGTTAATTTCGGCTCGAACCATTCTGCGCTCATTACCCGTCGCAATTATCCGTTCCTAGACATTACGAGTCAAACTTTATCTGTGTCCAACACTAGGCTAAATACGATATAAATCATATTTAATTCGATGTGTTTGACAAATCGATGGACACTGTAAAAAACTGTATAACGTCGATATACTAAGATATTTGACATGTTCGCAAACGTTTTTTATCTCTACAATTTGTAATGATTAAAATCTTGCCGCTGAGAACTTAACAGATAAATCATTTATGACGGCTTAGATTAATGCAATTTGAAATATAATGAGTTTGCCGACATTCGTTCATTATTTAAGTATCATTTTCAATTCAACCCAACTCACGGGAATTTTAGTTTTGGATAACATACGGTTTGTATGTATGGAACTAATACATAATGTAGGTTATCTTACAACAGTAATGGAGTTGAAGTTTATACATTATTTCCGACGATTAAACAAATATTGTTCAAGGAGGTGGAATGAATATAAATCTTTCGTTCCAGGAAACAAGAGTGTCCAGATATTTGTGTTTATGTATTAATGGAACATTTAGTTTAAAACAGTATGCGCACTATGAAGTCATGTATTGTGCATGACGCCATTCAACTGAAAGTCTTATGTCTGACGCTTATGCAAACTTTGAGCAAAGAACTGTGATACAAAGGAAGGTTCGATAATGCAAAGTGTAATAAACGTACCGCGACAGGGAATTACTGACATATTATTTGAATACTTATGGCATGCTCGGGTTAAAATTGGTACAAATCGGCAAATAAATGAATAAATTAATTGCAATTGTCAATCATAGTCGCGTTCAAATTACATCATTAACACGTATTTAAATGCACACACTATCTTTACAGTGTATTAACATAAAATTGCATAACCAACGTTCCACAAAACATTTGTTCCGAAAAAGGAGATATTTTCGAATAAATTATGGCTGATTTTTGTTAACATAATTTTGTGTGCGCGATTAAAAATGTAAACCTATCATTTCTAGCAACTAATATTAAGTATGAGATTTATAATAAAACACAACCTGTATGTGTAAACACACCGAAAGCCTTTTCACGAGACTTTTTGTCAAAGGGCTAGTCTGCATTATTTAAGTAACATATTGTGCATTATTTTTATTCAGGAATTGCTATTGACACACTAATACTGGGGAACAAGCATCGATTGGCAATTTATATGTCGTAAAAAATGACATAACATTAAACTAAAATTAGTGACTTAATTTTGGATTGTTACACAAACACAGTAGTTAGCATGGGTTGTACATACGGATTACTTTGGGTATTCCAGTTGTGGAGATCCAGAATAGTATTATGAACACTAATGGCGGCTGTGCCTACAGCGTGATTAACAAAAAAATACAGTTGTGTAAATTTACTTAAAAGGTATTGATCAAACTACACATTTTGCGATTTGACGTCACCACAGTTGAACACTGTTTTCAGGTGTAAGTGAAAAGTTGGGATTTATTTAAAAAACGTAATAAAATACTAAAACATGTTTTAGTTAACAGCGGGAAAACCTACATCATACTTGAATTTTAAGTAGTTCGGGTATGTTCCTCGTTTAAAGTGAGCTTCATCGTAGTGATACGTTTAATGTGTATTCGCAATATTAACTATATAAACAATTGAAACTACGTCCATACAACAGACCTACTATGCAGATCCATAATCATTATACGCATAATAAGTGGTAAATAATAGTTATAATACAGGTCAGGTCATCTAGATTAACTATGTAACACACTGGAATGTGAATTATGTAAAGGTGTAAAGTAACAATAATAGTATGAGTTTAATTGATAATGATTGGTGAATATTGATGATCATTAGTGCTAACTGGTGAAGTTCAGTGATTTATTATTGATGACTGATGTTTGATGATTGATTATAGATTTGTAATATTGATGATTGATGGTTGTTGATTACGTATGCTATATATGATGAGTTTGGTTGATGATGTTGATTTTGGTTGTTCTGATGCTGATGAAGAAAAAGGTAATTATGGCGATGATGATGCATATGATGAATATGCTGATGAAGATCATGATGATGATGGTTATACTGGTTTATATGTGATGATGAAGACGAGGATGACGAAGGTGATGATGATGAAGATGATGCCGATAAATATGCTTAAAATGATGACGGCGATGATGATTAAGATGTGGATGCTGCTGCTGATGATGATAACCATATTTATGCTGTTGCTGATGACGATGACAATGAAAACGATGACGACAACGATGACTAAACCGAAGATGACGAGAATGATGATAAGATTGATGATGAGTATTAGGAGGAGGAGAAGGATTATGATGCTGCTCATGATGCTGATCACGACGATGATGATGATCATTACGATAATCATGATGATGACCCGTTTTTTCTCGTTCCAGTGTGTAAGCGACTTTCTCTTTCAAATTAAATGTTAATGAGATCGTTAGTCACTCCTGCAAGTCGTGATACGTTGACCTATAAATATAAATGCTAAATATGTTACAATATAGCACGATGCCTTATCACTAACGTGGTTGGAACCATTCAGCAGACAACCCCAAAATGTGGAGTAGAAGTGTATGCATTGTTTTGTGTCTGTTCATTTAAGGTAAGTCTATTTGATTTGCAATGATATTTGATGTCATTTATGATTCCAGAGGACATTTACATGAACTTGTATTGTGAGCAGATTCATTCTTTCATGGTTCGAGCGAATGTTTGCATGCTTATCTTATATGGAAACTATTCTACTAATAACATTCTTTTTATCACGCATTCGAATAGGTTGCGTATCGTTTTATACGACGTGCAAAGATGGTTGGATTCCATTCAGTGGTTCATGCTACCTTTTTCCATGCGCAAGGAATGCCATTTACATTAGCTGAAGTAAATAATGTATTCAGGTTTACTAAAAAACAGTTCCACTCTCAATTCTTTATATAACCGTTTACAGCCAGTGAACAATATCAAATAAGCTCCATTACATCAATATATTACTTTCATAAAATAAACAGTAATATCAGCACAAACGTTGTTCTTTTTCAAATGGCAAAAGCTACACGTGGTCAAACCATAACATTTAATTTATATCACTTATGTTGCAGCACTATTGTAAACAACACGAACACAGTAATCTTGTTCGCGTAGACAATGCCATAGAAAACAGCTTTCTGAAAGACCGAATGCGCCTTTACAAATGTAATACACACATACTTTATATGATGTGACGTTACATGTTTTGATGTTTATTGATTTTTATTAGAAATAACAAGTTTACTATTAATTGGTGGTTTTCATGTATAAGTTATTTCTACATAACACATCTATACTATTTAACACACTACTTATGGTATGCAAAAGTATTAAATTGGAACATCTTTGCAGTTAGCATGTCGACATGAATGATACGCTATTGTAATATCACATAATTTAATGAGTCTGATGTTACGTTGAGTTTACTAAGTATATAGCGGTAAATCAATTATAAGTAAAGCCGTGCGATTATACACAGCAACATGGATTCCCATTTCATTTGGTGGATAATCAAATGACATTCGACTCACACAACATATTCAGTTACATTGAACGCGATTGAGCCAGTCGACTATATACCGTCTATATATTACTGATAGTTCATGTATTACAAAAACACACTTATGTGTTACATCTTTAGCATAATCCAAGTAAAAATAAATACATGTGATAAGTTAACAGGGATGGTGATGCATTAAAGTATGACACAATAAAGGTCGCAATTCTAACATATTAAGATAGAGTGATTGCTGCGGATAACTATATTTTATAATTAAGTCTTCTTATGTATATGGTAGGCATTATGGGTCAAGCTTTATTGTCGAGTCATGTGGCCGTTTATAAATAAACTGTCAAACCTTATAACCAATTAACTACTGTTAACTGTAGATTCCTTTTGGTGGATGGGCCTTACGGATGAAGATATAGAAGGGGTCTGGAAATGTTTCGACGTTGATGAGATTGCAACATTTACAGGTATACAGTAGGAATATTGTCGATGCTTGTGATTATATTTTTGCGATGTTGAGGGAGTCGGTACTAATGTTCAAGGTAAAAGTTTATACATTACGCCCGAGAAGACACACGCATGATTTTATATTAACAATTATAATTTGAAGGGGTGACCATTCAGACGATTTATCACAAACAAGTCACACACTCATTCGTTAACTTTCGGTGCGTGTTGCATTGAATTTAATCTACCATTATTGACCCTTTTAACACTAATATTTCCAGGTTGTGTTTACTGCTTACACTATACAGCACATGTTATCGATTAATATCGATACTCGATTGGCCCACGTGCATTGTCCGTTTTTCATTTGAAAGGTCAAGTCATGTTTTGTAATAACCTTTGAGTATACATCGAATCGTATATAAAGTTTGTCAAACTTTAAGACCGCCACTGTTTTCAACTGCTCATACAAAATCCATATAATGATTGTTCTGAATACTTTTAAGATGAAGCTTAAGCCATATAAAGGAAAAATGTATCGCCCCCGACAGCAATGTTTGTATCGGTCCGGGACCATTTTTGACCATGTTTGACCAGAATGTCATAATAACGCAAGTTTATGGCAAGTTTCATGATGATTGTTCAATCATATAACCTCTCCTATGCTCATCCGTGTTTTCTATCGTTAAAAGGAAAGTACTACAAACGCACAAAAATCATTTTCGGAGATGTCATTAAACAAACTTTTCTGAAATGTGGCATAATTATTAAGGGCAATGTCAACGTAACATATATACTTAATTATGACCCTGAATGGCCCAATTTAGAGCTTCGCCGAAATATTATCCACATTAATGTTCTGACCGAGTTTCATGAAGAGTAAACCATGTAGTCTATAGAGATATCCAAAGTGAAAGACGGACTGTCACAAAATGTGCTCACACAAAAGTTGACTATGATGAGTTGAAACAATACCATACTATTTACTTAATGTTTCTTCACATGACCTTGATAAAATGGAAACAAAATCAGTTACATGATTACTTTTAAGATTATTCAATCTTGTGCAATAAAGTATAGGAATACAACTTCAAATAAAGATTATATATACACGACTTTTTTAAATTCGAGTCAGTGTGACTAATTTTCAACGGGTACTTTTGTGGAAATTTCAAACGATACGCCAGTAAGAGTGAGCTTTTGTTTGGCATTGTTAACTCTACAGTTTATAGACTGACTTATAAACAACTGCTGCATGAAGATCATTTTTCGGATGAAGTTGGAGAAGTATATTGATTGCAAGTGTTTAAAACAAGGGTATCGGAAATTAAAGCCAAGTCAACTTAACTTAACGAAAATAAGAACATAATGAAATTAAAAAAACGAAAACTTAAGATGAACGACTTGTTCAAAGTATTACAGTACAATATTGTGCACATATGTGTCTGTGTATCATATTTCCCTATTATCTTTGTTTAATGCTCCTGAGATCGGACCACGCCCTTATGTTACTTAACGCAGATTTTATATTAAATGTATTAAACTGATACAACGGTACACATACGCATACTATTTTGTTTATATCATTATAGGGTGGTTTTCAACACAGTGTTATACAATCAAACTCAGGGCACCACTTCCAAGGGATAGATTTAAATGCTATATACTTCGAAGATAAAATCAGAATGCACATATGTGGTATAGTTGGTTAATAACTTCCTAAATTGGTTTCAGTGTTTTTATATATTTATATCACTCATTGTGTCAAATGTCGAATCAGTGCGTTATGGTTTACGATACATGTTTCGTTTCTAACAGACTTCATGCCGGGGGATATAGGGGACCACAAAAATGAGGATTGTGCAGCGTTTTCCGCTGGTGTATTTGATTACCGTTGGACCGATAACTCCTGCTCTGAGCATACCATATCTGTGCTTTGTGAAGCTAGGTACTAGACTCAATCACCCCATACATTTTATAGTGTATATAAACTATTCGAAATTCTGTATTGTTTTCGGTTTGTATATTCGTTAACATACACATTTGATACCGTCAAGGTACTAATAACAGAAAGATATATACTTTTAACGTGCCAGTGGTTCATCATCACTTTGCTATTCACATTTATAATTTCTGAATAGTAACCTATAAATTCTTCTATAAAATCTTAGAAACAACGAATGTGGACCAACTGTCGTTGGATGATAGACATGCGCTGAAGGATACAGTTCGGAGTCTTTTAAAAAGACTGTGTGTTTGCCTTGGTAATCGGTTTGACTTGTACTTTGGAAAAAAAATGTGTTCATGGGCATTTTTGTATCTTTGTTTTGTATTTTCTCCATTATTATATTATTTCATAGTTGCACTTGATCACAAGTATTACTAGACCACATACAAACGAATTATATCATATGCATGAACCAAACGCATGTCTACTAATATAAATGTATCCGGTATATAGCCATTGTGCATTGGGTATCATGTTGTCTTTATTGAGTTGCATGTTCACTTTCGTTACAACTACCAGATTTGCATATTTGCATCCCACAAGGAGCGATCAATTAAATCAATTTCTCCATTCAGTTTGAGACATAACACATTATGCATTGTGTCTGTGTCCAATATTGGGTTGCGGTGGTGGCAATGGTGGCGGTGGTGGCGGTGGTGGCGGTGGTTGCGGTGGTGGCGGTGGTGGCGGTNGATGATGATGATGATGATGATGATGATGATGATGATGATGATGATGATGATGATGATGATGATGATGATGATGATGATGATGATGATGATGATGATGATGATGATGATGATGATGATGATGATGATGATGATGATGATGATGATGATGATGATGATGATGATGATGATGATGATGATGATGATGATGATGATGATGATGATGATGATGATGATGATGATGATGATGATGATGATGATGATGATGATGATGATGATGATGATGATGATGATGATGATGATGATGATGATGATGATGATGATGATGATGATGATGATGATGATGATGATGATGATGATGATGATGATGATGATGATGATGATGATGATGATGATGATGATGATGATGATGATGATGATGATGATGATGATGATGATGATGATGATGATGATGATGATGATGATGATGATGATGATGATGATGATGATGATGATGATGATGATGATGATGATGATGATGATGATGATGATGATGATGATGATGATGATGATGATGATGATGATGATGATGATGATGATGATGATGATGATGATGATGATGATGATGATGATGATGATGATGATGATGATGATGATGATGATGATGATGATGATGATGATGATGATGATGATGATGATGATGATGATGATGATGATGATGATGATGATGATGATGATGATGATGATGATGATGATGATGATGATGATGATGATGATGATGATGAAGATGATGATGATGATGATGATGATGATGATGATGATGATGATGATGATGATGATGATGATGATGAGGTGGAGGAGGATTTGATATGAAATCGGCAACAATTGGACAACGTTTTTACATGGTTTCTCTTTATCTTTAACAGACAAAGTAACCGTTTTGTATGTTTAAATTTGCAACTGTAGTCATCATCAGTTTAGGGAAAAAAACACCAAACGAACGAGAACACTTTTTTAAAGAGTTATTGCATGACTTATGTTCTGAACCAGTCTTATGATAGATATGACGTTTCAAATGTGTACATGATGTTTAAACTGGTCACATTAATCTAATTTTGACCTTCACAGAGCGCAATTTAGAATTCTGCCAAGATATTATACAGACACAAGTTATGAACTGGGTGCATGTACAATGGTCAATACACACATTTTCTAGATACATCCCAAGATACACATTGAACACATAATGCTACGACGCACTCAATGCCACATTGACGAGCTTAAACAATTCCACTTTATAAATAAGATTCATGAAAATGCATGGTTATAATGAGACTTCCAATGACATAACATGTTTTTATGTTATTGCCGAATCTGGTGAAACTAGCTATACGAATAAAAAGTCAAATCAGATTTCTATATGCAACATTCATATTTGATTAATGTCATATCGTTATTACTAGTTTTACATACTATATCATATTTTACTAGAAAGTTTGTAAAACGGACATCCAGTACATATACAACCTTAAATGAAACATGGGGACATCGTGCAAAATCCAAAGATAAGTACATAATAATGCGCTCTAGATAGTCCCTGCCACTAACTAAACTACAGACACTACATACACTGTTTAGTGGGTCGTCTGTCTTTAATTAAGAACTGGTGTTGGACACATTTCTTATCATCATGATCAACATGGTCGACATCGAATACGACATCGCATAGTCATAGGTTGACTTATTTCAATTATTATTGTGACATTGTGAAAACATATTTTATAAACGGAGTAATATACTACCGCTGCATCATAGCAATTTTGTAATAAATTAACATGATGAAATTTGACAAGTATAATTCGGCCAGTATTTACAATTAAAGTCAAGTAATATTTAGCCAAGTCAGGTCAACTTTATTTGCAAAAGTAAATGTACACAACCAAAAAAAAATACATATTGAGCATAATAAAAGTGTAAAGCAACATGACAAGAATGCAAGTGTGATAAGGCAAGGCAAATAAGTGAGATTGGAACTAACATTATTATTTTACATATAAGTGTGTGTAATGTCCCTGGGGCCAAAACGGACCATGCCATGGCATTTGTGTTGATTGGTTGACGATGAGTATATCGGTACATATATTTCATCTGAGAGAAAGAAACACATATACTTATTGTTTTGACTATAACATCATATTAGGGTTATAAAATAGATTGTAAAAAAAGAAAATAATAAGGTAAAAACATAAAAATAGCCAGGGGTTACCTTTTTTACTCGTACTTTATTAGAAAAATAGCTGGAAAATGTTCCTATTTTAAACAAGAAGGCCCATATGTTTAATAATTGGTATGTAACATCGTATAGTGGCCCTCTACTCCGTGTTTTCATATAATACCAGTGCCATCGCTCCGGTAATAATAAAGTGACTTGACTTGGCGTACTTTGACTTGACTTTTATTGTAAATACTGGTCGAAAGAAACTTTTTCGGTTGCGATTATCGTCAAGCGTGTACATAATAATTATCTTTTTAGCGTATTTGTCAAGATCCCTCTATTAAGTTAATGCTTAATGATGACTGCGAGCAATCACCGAATCTGTATACCCAATCATATCAATGCAAACACGTTCATATATTAAGAAACCAAAGCCATGATTGTTTTGTTTTTCTTACTCTAGGTTTGAAATATGTCGAAGAGGAATCAGTGCGTGATTTTTTTTATATACGCCTGTTGCTTATAACAGACTTCCTTTCCGTGCGATGGAGCAGACCACAATACTGAAGACTGTGGAACGTTTTTCCATCCCAGTGATTATCAATGGGTCTATGTCCCTTTGCGCTAGCTCTCTAAGTGCGCTGCGTTAAACCAGGTAATACCTTCCACCAAACCCAACGAGATTGTATGGTCTATAAACTATGTTAAGTTCCGTATACTGTTCAGGTTTTTTTCTTTAACCGTTTACAGTTAATACCATAAAGGTGACACGAGAACACTGTGTTCATCATGTCTTTGCTTGAGTCCAGCTATATACATTTTATGGCAAATATAAATTAATAATTAGTGCATAAAAGCTATAGTTTGTGCTATTTTATTTTAGAGGGTACGAAGAGGCATCAGTCATCGGATGACGAGTTACATTCACTGAAACACACAGTCTTCACACTTGTATGAAGATTGTATTGCTCCGTTACTATTTGGTTTGACTTGTAATTTGAAATAGACAACAGCACTATTTCCATACGCATCTGGCTTTCATGATTTTGTATTAATTTTGTGTTAGTATCGTCAATTATTTCATAGTTACACATGATCAACACGCAGTACATTTTTGGTTAACTTTGAGAAAAACTAAACACAACAGCTTATTCAAACTAAGTTTATGTTTTGAGCTACATTCGCACTTAACTGCCATGTGGAAAAAAAACATTTGCGTGGTTGCAAAATCATTTATGAAACCATTTTTGTAAATTTCTCTTTTATTATAAAGACATTATGCTGTATGCATATTTTGTCTTTTCCTTTATACTTCGTACGCATCAACAGCGTAGCCTGACTGGGATTGTATCATTTATAAAGCATCTTAAAATGCCTTGCTTCAAATTTCCACCATATGTAAACGGTGTGTCTCGCACACAATCTTTAACCCTAACTAAAATATCAATATCACTAGCATTCTCAATGTGGGGCTCACAAAACAGCATATCATAATTGTTGTTCTATCATAAAATGGTTATTTATAAGTATATGCCACACATCATTATCGTTTCGAGACAAAATTACGCATGCAACGTATATGTCACCACCTCAAGAATCGTGTGCACGCTCAAAAAGTAAAAGTCAAATTTCGTACTAAGAAGGATATTGTGTATATACTAATCCGACGGACCAGCTCGTAGCAGCGTTTGCTCTGATATATATTCCATATACCTCTGCTACTCGGGGTCTATCCAATACGTAAGTAACTATGTGTTCTTAATATATGGCTACCGTTCGAGTCATTCTCGGAACTGCGGTTGTTTCATACTTTAAACATTTCGTGTAACACAATGTGCGCTCAAATATTCATACGCTTAACCCATTTTTCATTGTGCATTACATGTATTCTTCGGATTGTTTGCTATAAATGTGTAATATTGCGAAGACTAAATACACCATTTATATCAACAGATCATTACGCGCATAAATCAAATGTTATGGAGGTTTGTCTGTTTGTAGCTGAATATATTGCAAGGTAGAATACATATCAGGTGTTTCTTGAATTAAATTGGTGTATGTCCTCGCGGACAAGAACTAGATCAAATCAAGCGTATCATTGTTTTTAAAAGGACTTTATTCTACAAATATGCATATGACTCACTATGAAAATAACGTTGCACGTAGGTTATGACTATACATGTATGTTAACAAGACCCGATTCCATTCGTGTTCTGCTATTAAGATACGAATATGTCCACACGATATGTAGACACGTTTTTGTGAACATGCCTTGCATTCTAGAAAGTCTTTTAACAGTTTCTTGGTATATTGTCCTTCAATCAATATAATTTGAACAGATCGCGATTTGGTAAGCATGTCCAATCATTATTGTATACGCCTTTTAGACCTTTTCTCAATTAAGGTTTTCGAGAAATACTTCATCAACATGTAAAAAGCATTAGCAATATGAGTAAGGCAATAATGAATACACTTTTTTAGTGATATCAAGTTGGAGTGCAGTACTGATACTAATCAGTTGTATAAGGACTCATGTATGAAACATATCAAGAAGGGTATTTAACAGTTTGCAACAACTATTGCTTAACCAGCTTACTATGAAAACAATGAGAAATCCGTAGAGGGTCGTTATATGGACTATTTTATAGTTATTTGCAATATGTGACAATCAGTGATTTTTTTGGTAAGCTTGTTGCTGCAACATAAGTGTGCTAGACAAAATATTTTTAAGTAGTAAATCAAAACGTCATTTGACCGCATGACTTCAAAATGCAAGCTATCTTCCTAGACCAACGTGAACGAAGGTCATCTACAATAAGCTAAGTTCATGACAAAATGAATACACCACTTGAGGCAATATACAGATAAGTAGTATATCAACGTATAGAACAGCATTAACATTAACACCAAATCCGATATAGATGATTTTGAGCGGATCATTTAAAGCGCATTTTCTTTCACCTCTCAATGAACACGTATACTTATCCTGGTTTGATTGTACACGGTCTTGTCCCAGAGTTGTTTACACATATTGACGTTTGACTGACGTATGTTTTTTTTTTAATATTCCATTTAAAATTAAATCCACACATACATCCGTGGCCAATATCTATGTATTTGATTTAGTTCATATCCAGGACATGCACGCACGTACGCAGACTGAATATATATTATTAAACAATTTGTATATGTGTGGTGTAAACACAGGTGTATATACTGTCTACTTTCTGGCGTTGTGTGAACATATCATCTTACAGATGATGCTGAAATCAAACATTATATAATAGACTGCACAACACTGAATTGTGTAATTAAACCATTCGATTAAAGTAAACATAAGTAGCATGTTCTATGCTTCAGATAAAAATGTGTATATTTCTAACATCACAAATTGTATGTGTATTTATATTGACAATATCAGTTGACATGTTTTGATAAAAGACAAATATGTTTCAATGATCAATATATTTCTGTCACAAATAATTGTGATGCTCATTTGGCAAGACATCTGCACCAATCGCTTGTTTATATTATATGCATGCTATTAAACTATCAAGCATGGCATTTGATGCAGTTGAAATCCGTTGTCTTTTTTTGTTAGTAGTGTCCTATATGTTATTGACAAAGAGTTACTTGATTTGAAACAATGGTGTGTGAATGTTACTAATTGTTCGTTGCCAGGAGACGAAGATGTAGTTCAACATTCTTAAATATATCTATTTTATATGATCTGCACTTATACGTGCGAAATATGAGTTGATCTCAGTAAGCGTGTATTTCTATCAAAAGCAAGTACACGTGGTTTTATCACAAATAAATACACGATGATCACGAATCCAAATTATTGAACTCTCAACGTATTTGGGGGGAAACAATTTCTTAGGATATGTCAAGATGTTATTAACATACACATTTCCATTAACGCTGATTTTTTATTTCGGTCAAGCTGTGATAACCCTACTGAGACTGAATTTGTCTGACCGAAATTCACTATAATTATACGCGCCGTTGGAAGAATTGAACACATTGGAAGTTGATTTTCAGTATAAGTATTAGTCATTTAAGGCAATTAAATCATGGTGTGTTTCTAAGAGCATTTAGTGCTATCGCATTAAATAGTGTAACCATTTATTGACCACGAGATATCTAAAACACATATTCAAGAACCTGATGTGATATGAACATAAGCATGTTTGCTTACGATAAATAAATGAACTACCAATTATTGTTCGGCATATGAAACGGAGCTATGATAGTGCTTTTGTATAGGTAGGTAATTTAAAAGATGCATGACTAAATTATAAAAATGTTGCTTGCTTTTTATAATGTTAAGCCGATCGTCGCACTAATTCTAAATGCACAAAAGTCCAAAAAAGTGATTTTGAGAAAATCGCTTATGAAGTTTTGAAATAACAAACCATGTATTATAAAACAAGATATATTTTTGAAATTCTGACAGGTGGTTGAAATATATGCAATCTATCAATTTGCAAAATTTTAAAGACAATTGCTTTTTAAATAAAAAAGTTATATTAATAAATAATTACCTTCGCGACTTTTTAACGTATTTTTTTTTTAAGATTTGAGTTTCGTGATTTTGGAAATCACATTGTTTACTTATTTAAATAATCCTACACAAAGACCTTCGCGATTTTAGAATAAAAATGAATATAAAATTGTCACGTTTCGCCAATGTTGAGGGGTCAATAGTGCCTTAGTAAAGAAATGTACACAAATGCCGTTTGTTGCATCGTGTAGAACTCGTCAAGCCCGACACAATGATACCAAATATGCCATTTTTGCAATTTTTGACATTAGTGACTTTAGAATTAAGTTCTGCACAAATATCTATAGCAAATACATTGACGGAGTTCACGACTGTCATCTCTACATGAAGTTAAACGCGAGATTTACAAGGTTATTCAGTACATGTGATGTAATCGTATCCGCTGGTACTAACTAACCGCGAGATTCTTAATATTGAAATGATAACGGACCAAGAACTTAATGGTTTTATAGGCTGATTGGTTTCACGTATGGATGTATTAAATGACATATGATACATTTGTGTGCGACTACGTCACGTGATACCACGAACAAACCCACAGTAACGCTCATATGTAAATACTTGAACACTAGAGTTCGCATTAAATACACAGAAAAAACGCACGTTCAAACAACTTAGCCAAGCAATGCTCGCCTAATAGGGCACATTCATAATTTGCAACACGTATGCTACATTACATAAGCAAATATACACGCACATATAAATACTGGGGTCACCACCGGAGAACGTTTAGTAAATATGATACTTAACCGTATTAAAGACCGATAATGCAATCAGAGCAGATCCGAACACAGATTAAGTAAGTATTCCAGTTGAGCGTTTGTATCCTTGTCAAAATGAATAAAAACATGTGAAAACAGAAACAAATCATGGTCAAAGATCAACATCAAACATTGTGTTAATACATGACATTTAATTAAGTTTAAACCGTTCATGAACTTTGAATATGTTAAAGGGACTTGTTGACAGATTGTGGCATGGCTTGAACTTTGCCATTACCTGTTTTAAATTGATAAATGTAAACATCGGAACTAAATAACTCCGGTATAAAAAAGAACACACTCGAAGGAAGAAAAACAGAGGGAACACAAGTAAACGTCACCTTGTATAGAACCTCTTACTATTGGAGTAAACGTCTAAAGCCTAAACCACTAAGCCATCCTAGCTACTACATGTATAAGATCCCAATTATTGTACACTGTATATGAGCAATCCAAGTACTGTTGTAATATTATTTGACAAGTTTATTTTACAATTGTTGTATGTTTCATCTTATTTTAAAAACGTTAATTAAAGGTAACACTAATTCTTCAGCGGATCGTTTTATGCATGTACGTGTTCGTGGTCCTGCTTGTTAAAGTGGCATTGTCTTATATTTCAATACATTCAATTCCTTACGAAAATCAACGATACACCTATCAGTGTTTTCGTTCATGTTTTTATCTGGAACGATTTTAATAAGGAACTTATTTTGTATAAATTCATTCCATATTCAAAGTTTTATGATTATGTATTTATCAAATCATCTTAATATATCTAACTGCAATTTGTTAATGTTTAATTTTGACATTTTAAGAACGGAATCCACTATCAGCAGAGAAGTTGAGTTCTGTTTGATCAAGTCTAATTAATTTTCTTATACTTTTCAAGCGATTGTTAATTCACATGAGAGAATAATTTGTGGTTTTACCCCTTGCTCAATTTCATTTCCCTTATGTATGAGCTTGATGTTGGAACAATACAGGAAGGAACAGAACAGAATATTTTATTTTAGCTTAAGCATACAGCTCATCGCCATAATTATACATATGCAATAACAGCATGCGTTACAATTACATGTATATACAAAACATACATCATTTTAAGGAAAGATCAATTTAAAACAGGAATGGCATACAACATGTTTTAGTGAAAATGGCACATGGATGAGTTTAATACAAAGTGACCACATAATATAAAAACGAAGTTTAATAATGTTTTATATTTAGGTCACCTTTGTCCGCTAATTTACTGAAATAATCGTGGAATTCGATTAACGGTATCGTATCTTAGTTTTGTGATGTAGTTTTTCGTTTAAATAATTTCCAAAACTCACGGGGTGATTTCCTTTTCATAGTGTTCATATGCTTGCTTTGATCAGTGTTGTACTTTAATTTTGTTTTTCTACAAGTATACTTATAATCCTTTTTCGATGCAATTATTTGTTCTCGTGTACGCTCGTTTTTGTTAAGATAACACTCGTATATAGCTCTTGTACATTGAGATTGTTTGGTTTTACATTCTTGGTTAAACCACCTTTGTTTATTTTTATCATAATCTATAAACCCTTTACTTTCAAGTTTTATAGTGCGCTTAACCAACACTCTATGTGACAAACAATACAACTTGTGCGTGTGCATCATGCGTGGTAAATAATAGTTATACTGAAGGTCAGGTCATCTAGAATAACCATGTAAAAAAAAAAACAGAAATGTTTAAATAAAGTAAAATTTAACAATAATAAAATGAACTTGATGGATAATGATTTATGATCATTTATGATCATTGGTAATGACTGGTGATGCCTAGTTATTGATGATTGATGACAAATGTTTGGTGATTGGAGATACATGTTTATCATTGGTGGATGATGATTGTTTCCGACTTTTCTATATATGATGAGTTGTGATTGATGATGCTGAATATGGTTGTTCTGATGCTGCTGCAGTAGATAATAATTATGACGATGATTCAGCATATGACGAATATGCTGATGAAGATCATGATGAGGATGGTTATAATTGACGGGTATGATGAAGATGATAATGACGATGGTGATGATGATGAAGATGGTGCTGATCAAAGTGATGATGATAAGAATGGTGATAACGATAACGATGTTGCTACTGCTGCTGTTACTGCTGCTGCTGCTGACGATGATGATAATCATACATATACTGCTGCTGATGACGATGACGATGTTAACGATGACGACAACGATGACGATGATTATGCCGATGATGACTATAATGATGATAAGATTGATGATGACAATCAGTATGACGAGGAGAACTATGATGATGATTAAGATTATGATGATGATAATGACGATAATCATGATGATGACCATTTTTTTCCCGTTCCAGTGTGTAAGCGACTTTCCCTTTCAAATTAAATGTTAATGAGATCGTTAGTCACTCCTGCAAGTCGCGATACGTTGACCTATACATTTAAATGCTGCCTATGGCACAATATATAAGCAAGACGCCTTATCAGTGAGGTATGTGGAACAATTCAGCAAACAAACCCAAAATGTGGACCAGGAGTGTATCCATTGTTTTGTGTCTGTTCATGTCAGGTAAGGGCATTTGATTTTCAATGAGATTTGATGTAATTTATGATTCCAAACGTACATTTACACGAGCTTGTATTGTGAGCAGATAAGTTAGTTAATGGTTGGAGCGAATGTGCACATGCTTATCTCATATGGGAACTATTCTACTCATTACGTTGTATAACTTATTTGAATAGGTTGCGTTACGTATTATACGACGTGCAAAGATGGTTGGATTCCATTCAGTGGTTCATGCTACCTATTCCATGCGCAAGGAATGCCATTTACATTAGCTGAAGTAAATAATGTATTCATATTTACTAACAAAAACATTCACTCTCAATTCTTAATATAACCGTAAACAGAGAGTGAAAAAGATCAAATACTCTCCATAACATCAATATATTACTTGCATAAAATAAACAATAACATCAGCACAAACGTTGTTCTTTTTCAAATGGCAGAAGTCATAGGCGGTCAAACCATAACATTCAATTTATATCACTTATTTTACAGCACTATTGTAAACAACACGAAAACAGTAATCTTGTTCGCGTAGACAATGCCATAGAAAACAGCTTTCTGAAAGACCGAATGCGCCTGTACAAAGGTAAATACACACACACTTTATATGATGTGACGTTACATGTGTTTATGTCTATTGATGATTATTAGAAATAAAAAGTTCACTATAAATTGGTGGTTTTCATTGTATAAGTTATTTCTACATAACACATCTATAGTATTTAACACACTACTGATGATATGCAAAAGTATTAAATTGGAACATCTTTGCGGTTAGCATGTCGACATGAATGATACGCTATTATAATATTACATAATTTAATGAGTCTGAGGTCGTTCACGTTGAGTTTACTAAGTATATAGNGTGCTATCTGACAATATGACATCGCATTAATGATACTAAGTGATACTCATTGATACTTAAAACACTCTTCCTTTGATATATTCTCACCCGGAAAATAATATGCCTCTCTAAAATAGCTCTTCTTGCGTCTTCATGTGCAAGCGACTTTCTCTTTTAAATTGAATGCTAATGAGATCGTTAGTCACTTCTGCAAGTCGTGATACTTTGACCTAAACATGTAAATGCTGAATATGTCACAATATAGCACGACGCCTTATCACTAACGTGTTTGGAACCATTCAGCAGACAAACTCAAAATGTGGAGAGGGAGTGTATCCATTGTCTTGTGTCTGTTCATTTCAGGTAAGTATATTTGATTGTAATGATATTTGATGTAATTTCTGATTCCAGAGGACATTTACATGAACTTGTATTGTGAGCAGATGCATTCTTTAATGGTTCGAGCGAATGTGTGAATGTTTTTTTATATGGGAACTATTCTTCTAATAACATTATTCTTATCACGCATTCGGATAGGTTGCGTTTCGTTTTATACGACGTGCAAAGATGGTTGGATTCCATTCAGTGGTTCATGCTACCTATTCCATGCGCAAGGAATGCCATTTACATTAGCTGAAGTAAATAATATATTCATATTTACTAACAAAAACATTCTCTCTCAATTCTTAATATGACCGTATATAGAGAGTGAAAAAGATAAAATACGCTCCATACCATCAATATATTACTTTCATAAAATAAACAATAATATCATCACAAACGTTGTTCTTTTTCAAATGGCAGAAGTCATAGGCGGTCAAACCATAATATTCATTTATATCACTTATTTTACAGCACTATTGTAAACAACACGAAAACAGTAATCTTGTTCGCGTAGACAATGCCATAGAAAACAGCTTTCTGAAAGACCGAATGCGCCTGTACAAAGGTAAATACACACATACTTTATATGATGTGACGTTACATTTTTTTTATGTCTATTGATTATTATTATAAATAAAAAGTTTACTATTAATTGGTGGTTTTCAGTGTTTAATTTATTTCTACATAACACATCTATACTATTTAACTACTGATGATATGCAAAAGTATTAAATTGGAACATCTTTGCAGTTAGCATGTCGACATGAATGATGCGCTATTATCTTCTATAACACAATTTAATGAGCCTTAAGTCGTTTACGTTGAGTTTAATAAGTATATAGCGGTAAATCAATTATAAGTAAAGACGTGCGATTATACACAGCAACATGGGTTCTCATTTCATTTGGTCGATAATCAAATGACATTCGACTCACACAAAATATTCAGTTACATTGAGCGCGATTGAACCAGTCGACTACATACCGTCTATATATTACTGATAGTTCATGTATTACAAAAACACACTTGTGTGTTACATCTTGAGCAGAATCAAAGTAAAAATAAATATATGTGATAAGTTAACAAGGATGGTGATGCATTAAAGTATGACACAATATAGGTCGCAATTCTAACATTCTAACATACTAAAATAGAGTGATTGCTGCGGATAACTATATTTTATAATTAAGTCTTCGTATGTATCGTATGTATATGGTTCGCATTACGGGTCAAGCTTTATTATCGAGTCATGTGGCCGTTTATAAATAAACTGTCGAACATTATAACCAATTAACTACGGTTAACTGTAGATTCCTTTTGGTGGATGGGCCTAACGGATGAAGATATAGAAGGGGTCTGGAAATGGCTCGACGTTGATGAGATGGCAACATTTACAGGTATACATAAGGAATATTGTCGATGCTTGTGATTATATTTTTGCGATGTTGAGAGAGTTGGTACTAATGTTAAATGTAAAAGCTTATACATTACGCCCGAGTAGACACACGCATGCTTTTATATCAACAATTATAATATGAAGGGATGACCATTCAGACGATGTATCATAAACAAGTCACACACTCATTCGTTAAATTTCGGTGCCTGTTGCATTATAGTTAATCTAACATTATTGACCCTTTTAACACTAATATTTCCATGATGTGCTTACTGCTTACACTATGAAGCACATGTTATCGATACATATCGATAATCGATTGCCACACGTGCATTGTCCGTGTTTCATTTTAAAGTTCAAGTCATGTTCTTGTAATAACCTTTGAGTATACATCGAATCGTATATAAAGTTCGCCAAACAGAAATATCGCAACTGTTTTTTAACTTCTCATACAATATCCATATAATGATTGTTCTGAATACTTTTAAGAAGGAGTTGGCAAAACAATTGTACAAGGATCGTCTTTAGCCATAAAAAGGAAAAATGTACCGCCCCCGACAGCAATGTTTGTTTCGGTCCGGGACCATTTTTGACCATGTTTGACCAGAATATCATAATAACGCAAGTTTATGGCAAGTTTCATGATGATTGTTCATTCATATAACTTCTCGTATGCTCATCAGTGTTTTTCTATTGTTAAAAGAAAAGTACTACAAACGCACAAAAATCATAGAGATGTCATTAAACAAACTTTTCGGAAATGTGGCATAATTATTAAGGGCAATGTCAAGTTTACAGTTTGTACACGTTTTTCAACGTAACATATTTACTTAATTATGACCCTGAATGGCCCAATTAAGAGCTTCTCCGAAATATCATCCACATAAATGTTCTGACCGAGTTTCATGAAGATTAAACCATGTAGTCTCTAGACATATCCCAAGTGAAATTTTAAAGACGGAATGTCACAAAATGTGCTCACACATAAGTTGATTTTGATGAGTTGAAACAATACCATACTATTTACTTAATGTTCTTCACATGACCTTGATAAATTGGAAACACAATCATTTACATGATTACATTTATTCAATCTGGTGCAATTAAGTATAGGAATACAACTTCAAATAAAAATGATATATACACGACTAATTTTAAATTTGAGTCAGTGTGACTAATTTTCAACGGGTACTTTTGTGGAAAATTCAAACGATACGCCAGTAAGAGTGAGCTTTTGTTTGGCGTTGTTAAATCTACAGTTTATATACTGACTTTAAAACAACTGCTGCATGAAGGCCATTTTTCGGAAGAAGTTGGAGAAGTATATTGATGTATGTTTGTATGTATGTATTTTGACCTTGCAGTCAAGGATAACGCATGAAAGTGCAAGCACTTATTTCCAATGGGGTCCTTTGGTTTTGCTGAAGAGACAGCGGGTATAAGAGACAGTTGTTTTGAGATACAAGGAATCCGGGTGCGATACCCTAGCTCTTTGCGAATAGATCCCTTGGTTCTTTTACGTGATCAGTGTATAGCACCGATACACGCGATAATTACCTGGGTTTCATACCAGTACATCTCTAGTTGGTTGGGAAACACTTGAAGCATTTCTGAAATTTCCAGTGCCTCGGCCAGGGATTGAACCCACGACCGCTGGAATGGTAGACCAGTGTTTTACCACTCGACTACCGACCACCCTGATAGCCAGTTTTTAAAACAAGGGTATCGGAAAATCAAGCCAAGTCAAGTCAGCTTAACAAAAATAAGAACATACTGAACTTAAAAAAACAAAAACTCGAGATGAACGATTTGTTATAAGTATTACAATATAAGGCACATACGTGTTTGTGTATCATAGTTCCATATTATCTTTGTTTAATGCCCCTGAGGTCGGACCACGCCTTTTATGTTACTTAACGCAGAATTTATTGTAAAAGTATTAAACTGATACAACGGTACACATACGCATACTATTTTGCTTATATCATTATAGGGTGGTTTTTAACACAGTGTTATACAATCCAACTTAGAATACCACTTCCAATTGATCGATTTAAATTCTATATACTTCGACAAAATAGCTTGATAATCGGTCCTATATGAAATCAGAATGCACATATGTGGTAAAGTTGGTTAATAACTTCTTAAATTAGTTTGTTTATATATTTATATCATTCATTGTGGACAATGTCGAAGCGAAAACAGTGTGTTATGGTTTACTATACATGTTTTGCTCCTAACAGACTTCATGCCGGGGGATTGGGGGGACCACACAAATGAGGATTGTGCAGCGTTTGCCTCTGGTGTAAATGATTACCGTTGGAACGATCTCCACTGCTCTGACAACATGAATGTGCTTTGTGAAGCTAGGTACTAGACTCAATCACACCAAACATGTTATAGTGTCTATAAACTATTCGAAATTCTGTATTGTTTTCAGTTGTTATATTCGTTAACATACACATTTGATACCGTCAAGGTACCAATAACAGATTGGTATATACTTTGACGATGCCAGTGGTTCATCACCACCCTGCTTTGTCGTAGCTATTCACATTTATAATTATTGAATAGTATCGGTAAATGCTTCTTTTAAATCTTAGAGGGAACGAATGTGGACCAACTATCGTTGGATGATAGACATGCCTTGAAGGAAACAGTCCGGAGTCTTTTGAAAAGACTGTGTGGTTGCCTTGGTAATCGGTTTGACTGGTATTTTGGAAAATAAATTTGTTCATAGGCATTTGTGTTTCTTTGTTTTGTATTTGCTCCATTATTATAGTATTTCATATTTGCACTTGATCACAAGTATTACTAGACCACATACAAACGAATTATACTATATGCGTGAACCAAACGCATGTCTACTAATATAAATGTATCCGGTATGTAGCCATTGCGCATTGGGTATCATGTTGTATTAATTGAGTTGCATGTGGTGGTTGTGGCGGTGGTGGCGGTGGTGGCGGTGGTGGCGGTGGTGGCCAATACGAATACAACTTTAGAAAAGAACAATGAGAACAATAACATCTGATTGCATTAAACCCAAATGTATTAACAAAAATGTATTATGTAAGTAGCTACTTTTCGTCAGGCATCCTATGTTCTGTTTGGTGTTTCATTTGCACTTTACTGCATGTGGACTAAAACTATGAAATTAACGTAGTTGCAAAACCACACAAGGACCAATACGTTGTATCATTTTCTGAATTATAATTAAGACAAAATATATTATTCATTGTTTTCCCGTGTGTAAGTACTTTGTCCACAGCTCGTCCAGACTAGAAGGATATCATTTATTTAATTTTTTAAGTACTATCAAAATATATGTAGCGACTGATCATCTTTTGGAGACGGGATTGTGCATTTAAGTTGAACGTAATTGGCTCCTCACAAATCTATTGCACGCTTTCAAGATACAAGTCCAATTTGGCACCAATTAGTAAAGTGTGTACATTACGTAAAATGAAACAAATGTATTATATTTGGAAATTCTGTGCAAATCTGTAATCTTCATCATGCTATCGTTGTGTTCATTGTACACTTATATCATAGTTACCAACAATAGGGTTAAGATCATAGTATCTTACTCGTTTAGTTATACTGAATGAGTATCCATTTTTTTATTAATAGTTATTCTACTTCGGAATTAAATATGGCGTTTTGTTTCACATCAGCTGTTATATGTTCACCATAAGGAGTTACCAAGTTCATGCTTATGAGGCACTTAACAATCGTTTCACTCACTCATTAGTTACACTTGTGACGTATTAGTTAAACTTAGTGTTGTCTCGGCAGACAGCTTGCATCATTACTAATTATAAACATAAAGAGATGATCATCAATCAAATTAAACAAAAACTTTGGTAATCATTAGTGAATTGTCATTATACGATCGAATGGGCCCTGTATGACAAATAATATGGCAAAGAGGACAAGGGCAGTCGCCACTGAATAAGTGCTATCAGACAAGATGACTGCATAACTGATACGTAGTGTTACTTCGTGATACACTTCCTTTTATGTATTTTTCCACGGAAAATAGTCTGCCTCTCTAAAATAGCTTTTCTTGCTTATCAAGTCAGATTAATGTCATATTGACCTTCCAACAATATGTCCGTTGACGCAACAAAGGACTTTTGTACCTTCTTCGAAATTTTCTTTCCATAATGTCTCTAACTCAATATAAATTTACGGAATCGCGGTTCTGAAAGCATGCCCAATCATATTTGTTACGCCCTCCAGACATGTTTTCAATTAATGTTTTCGAAATATACTTCTACAAAATGTAAAAGCATGTGCAAATCAATAATGAATTTATTTTCTTTTAAGTTATATAAGGTTTTACGACAGAACTGACACGAATTTATTGTAGCAGGCCTCGATTATAGAACAAGGTATTTCAGAACGAACTTGCTCAAAATATCGCTTACTCTGATTACTATGAACACAATGAGAAGTTCGTTGACGATCGTTTTATGAACTATTTGATAGCTAATTGCCATAGGTGACAATTATACAAATGCCTATTCCTTTTTAGCTAGTTGCTGTTAGACAATATAGTGTTAAGGTGCAAATAAATAAAGTCATGTTACAGCATAACTGCATACTGTAAGTTATTTTACGGGACCAAAGTACAACATTGTCATCTAACATGAGCATGACAAACCAAGTACACCACATGGGACATTATACATATGAGTTGTCTCTAAACGTCAAGAATATCATGCACATTGACACCGATTTCGATATAGATGATGTTCAACGGATCACGTAAAGCGCTTTTTCTTTCAAAAACATTACATTTTCGCCTCTCAATGACAAATTATACCTATGATAGTCTCAAACCTTTGTCATCTTAAATATTCTTTAACTCAAATAAAAACTTATAAAAAACAATGTGTTATTGTATGTCGTACATAAATTGTAATAAATGCTTGAGTTTAAAAAATGAATATTTGAAAGGCCCTAGTGGTAAACTCATGTTACAGTGTAAATCACACTTCGATGGATGTGGTTATTGTTTAAAAGTGTGGGCATGATACAGTTGTGTATAATATTGTTTGTAAACAGACGCATGATAATATCATTTATAAAAAGAGCGCAGCACAGACAACAGCAACCACCACACTATGATTTTTGATTGTTGTAGTAACTATATGTGTAATAGTTCAGGTATTGTAATGGTGCGTCAATGATAAGAGTAACAAAACCAACAGCCATAATGCACTACACATCATGATTGCAACTTGTAAGTTGTTAATCAACGGTTTATTGTTTGATTTTGTTCTTGATCATTTAGTCACAAGGATAAAAATATGTGGTAAGTTGATGTCTAGTTCCAGTAAGGCCAATAATAAGACGTCTGCATGTTTAGGTTTTAAACGGTTTGCATGGTAAGGTTCTAATACTTTGAAAGGACTCGAATTACGTGCTCTCATCTCACAGTAAATATAGGTTGACAACTTTGTGGCCAAGGATAACCCAATGGTCACGTGGCTTCAATTGGGTCAACAAGTAAATCTTGCACAGGCAGTTGCAACGCAGATATGTCGATGTTAAATAAGTTTAAGTTTTATTTATATTTTATAAACATTGCAACCATGTATTCTCAGTTGCTTATTTCAGCAAATACGATTATATATATAATAAGTTATTATTTATTAAAAAAATATCATCAAGATATAATGGAAAATACATGCATTTTAAAATCAAGAAAATCACCGTTTATAGTTTAATCTTAAAAAAAAACGTTTTGAATTGCAAGCGCAGTTTGATCACTTTAAAGGCAAAATGATTAGTTGCCGTAGGTTAAGTGACTGTATATCTGAATTATTGTTATTTTGAAAACCCATAACTTTATGTATAATTTGCTTAAAATTCCTTACACACGTTCAAATCCAAGTTCTCGTGTGTATTGATAAGAATAAGAACTATGCATTCGGAGATCAGTAAAGTACATGTGTTGTGTCAATGACTATTGTAACATATGTAAGCGTATATTACGTGTAATTTGTAACACGTAACGATTTGATTAATATACCAGCCCTTGTGCAATTTTACATATAATTTAACTAGCAAAATTAAAAGTTGCAACACACACACACACACACACACACACATATACATGTATANTTGCCCCTTTTCCGTTGTCGATTTTTTTTTCTAACTGTTCTTAAACCAAATCTACACTTCTTGGGAGCTACTAAAATACAACATTTTCTTTTATTATTTATTTATTTTTCCTAAATGTATTTCATTCAAGTTATGCATTTTAATATTAAATAAAAAGCAAAACTACAGTAGGCATTTGCAAGCAAAATATGATTAAAAAACAACAACAATACAGTTACATAGTACAAGTTTAAAACACTGTTCTGCAAAGCTTCACCTGGTGCCAGCAGTCCAGAATTTTCACGAAGTCTACTGCCTCAATTTCTGGCCCTGAAATGCTGACCATCATCAGTGCATTAATGACAGCAGACTTCATGCGAGCATGAGTCTCTGTCTTAATCCTTTTCATCGTGCTGAAACCTCTCTCGCAGTCTGAAATACACACAATTATTGTAAATTACTCTGAAATCATATATTTTGAATCGCTTTGATATGAATACAAAGAGAAAGTTAAGCAAAACAAAAACATCATTCGTTTGTTATTTTGCTCTTGACAGCCTAGTCAAGTACCTACCAGCTGGAAATGTAGGGAGGAGCAGGCCAGCAGCTGCCAGCTTGTAGAGCTGGCTGATGCTGTAACGCAATTGGATGGTCACCCACTCCATTGCCTCTTCAGCCTTCTTCTCTGTGCCATGTAGTCTGCCTCGATCCTGCCTCCAATGTCTAGTGTTGCGTCAACGGGAAGGTTAAAGTGGTCGGTCAGCAAGTTTGTAAACAATACAAAGTAACACTGATTGATTTAACAAATATTGTCACACAATCTGATTATGAACAATTGATTATAATGGAGTACATCTTTGAATTTATATTGGTTGACGGTAAATAAAATGTTCCAGTTTTAGTTCATTACTTTGCTGTTCTGTTCGCCATGGTTGCCCATATCTCTAGTGGGGAACTTGGTGGTGTTGAAAATCTCGAACAGCTGCAGCAGTGGAAAGTCTGGAAACCAGTCTTCTATGTTGGACATTAGCCTCTGCACCAAAGACCGGTCCAACTGGAAATGAGTTGGAAACAGAATAGTTATTGATATGCTAAGGGTTAGCTTGTCTTTGTATTTATTTACTAATACATTTAGATTGATGCAGCTTAATGAATTTCTATGCTAGCATATACACACCTTGTCAGCGAAATGCTGGACCTGCTCTTCAGTGGGCACAGTGATGCCAAAGCCATCGGCATGGAGACGGGCCACTATTTCGGGGGCTGCCAAAAAAGTGTTCTCCTGGGGTATTCAAGAGGCCATGCAGAACGGCCAGAGTTCCACGGACTAGAGGCTTGATGCATGTGTGTATTGCATCTTTTGCCTGAAACACACAGAACTGTATATTAACGCAGGCTTGTGTATAATAATGCACCTAAACAAAATAAACGGAACTGGAAACATAAGAAATATAATTAACACTGAATGAAATACATTTTCTATTTGTATTTTGTTAACATACCTGCATTGCCTTGGATAGGTCAGAAAGATGTGGTTGAACGTCACACACCATGTGCAGTGTCAGCACAAACTGGTAGTTCTGAGAGAACTTGACGAGACCAGCTGAACTTGTTACATGTTACAAATTATGATCAGTCACAACAGTGTTGATAAATAAATAGCAATGTTCCACCTAGAGGTTTTTCTAAATATATATTTGCATAAAATGTGTATATGATTAAGACTATCACAGTCATTGTGATAAACTATAAAACCATGAGTTTAACCCTTGCTTTGACATTGAACTAGATACTTTATTTCATAACGATGTAATACATGCGTTCTGCTTTAAAACAACAAGCATTACAATGATTGATAGCATCCACATATGAAAACGTTAAGAGGATTTTCCGAACTAAGACTTGCGTTCCGATAACGTGTCGTTCCCTGTTGTTTTCGTGTTGTTGCTTAATGGATTTACATTAAAGTGCACGGCCATTAGTTGAAACTAGTTTAAAATATCCATTTGATGTAGCGGTATAAAAAACAGTATTATGCAATTCGACCGTATAAATGTGGTAAGCAACGGCATATACACTATATAATAACATAATTTCTTAATAATTACACAATATGATGTCCTCTCGGCGAATATATCGTATACAAAATACAACATACCATCAGCAACCGTTTTTCGTTTTATTGTGAAATTGCTATTTAATAGAATTAACTTGTCCTAATATTTAACTGAAGCCAGATGATGTTATTCTGCATGAATATTAATTGAACATATATACTAAATACAAATTTTAAATTGAAATTTAAGCAAGACGCACACATGGTTTTGAAATACATATGCGTGTGTGTCGTATAGACATATAATGGGTGTTTTATTACTTTTTTTAAACAGAAAACCTTGTCTCACTGATGTTTAGTAAGATGACTACGAATCCATCATACCGAGTACGTGAAACGCAGTTATTAATCTTATAAACTCTTATATTTGCAATCAATCATCCATGTGTGCAACATTTGTCATATCTTTGCGAATTAGTTCAAACATTAGAAAGACAATAATTGCTTATTTGTGATAATTTGACCAATGCAATCTAATTGCCACTACCCAAAGTTGTTTGATGTTTTGATTGTTTATGTACCCAAAGGGAGGCTTATAGTTTCGGCACTGTCCATCTGTCAGTATATACGCACTTTGGTTCCGGCTCTTAAACTCAACCAGATATAATCTGATCATCAATTAACAGTGAAATACGTTTACCTATTTGCCAGTGTGTAAACTGACGCTTTATTGACGCTCTATAATACATGTTCTTCTCACATACATACACTTCACATAACACGGTGTTGTATTGTTGTTTCATTTCGCCATTCGGTACCAACACATATGTTAGAAGAAACAAAATAAATCTACCTCTCAAAATCGAAACAGTCAAGCAGATTTCGTCAACAATAATTAAATGCGTATGTCATCATATTATCATCAGTAACACATACACGCAGGGGTTTATTAATCTACATTAGTATTTAATGTGCAATGCGTGAAAGGTTCTAAAGTGTTCGGCATGTTGTTGCAAGTCCAACAAAGCTCGTAGGCAAATATTAACCCGAGGGGTTTAATGTGTTGGTATCCCAACATTCAAACCCCACAAACAAATATACGTTAAAATTACATTACTGCTACGAACTAAAACATGGTGTTTTCATTGTACATGCTCGCGCAGAGCAACAATTGCTCTAATCGTCATGTCTTATGTTTGGTGTTAAGCTGATTTTGTTATAATAACAAAAAGGGAACACAAAATGTTTTGAGCGTGATTAATAAATAAACGTGTACTTTTCTATGTTCGGCTCGAATAATTATGCGCTCAAAACTCTTCAAACGTATCTGTTTCTATGCATCAGGTGTCAAACTTTATCTGTATGAAACTCAAGGCTAAAATGCGATATTAATCTTATTTAGGCGATGTGATTTACAAATCGATAGGAACTAGCAGGAACGGAATACCGTCAACGTAATATTTATGTAACATGTTCAAAAACGTTCGTTAACTCTACAACAATTAAATATAATTAACAGCAAGCCGCTTAGGACCCCAACTATTAATCCTTTTTGACTGCTTAGATTTATGAGATATGAAGTGTTATGAATTTCCGAAATTTGATCTTCATTGTAGTCTTTATGTTTAATTAAATCGATCCCAATGGAATAGAACATGCGAATGAAAACGGTCTGTATGTATGCAAGTAACACACAATAAAGATCCAGTTTATGTCGCATTCGTTCAATGTATTAAAGGTGAACACGCATAATGAGGATTAATATGGTAACATGAAGAAAGTAAGTCAACAGATCTGTATATGCTCATTATAATTAGTGCTTTTTTAGTGTTCCACGCATTTCCCATATATTGCCTACTTCAATTGTTTACTCTCCGATTAACCCGACATTGACCCGTCTAGCAAACACTGAGATATTAATTTACTCTAAGTGTACATGTGTTCTCGAGTCCGGCCCCATGCAAATAAATGCACCTCGTTTCTGCTCATTACTGATATACCTTATCGCTATACTATATTTCTACGCATGCTCAACTCAAGCCTTACGCACTTTCTATATTCGTATGTTTTCGAACTACCGCCACATAAACGTTATATTTGAACGTGAGATAATATTTGAGTGTATACGGCAAACGTTCCATGAATAGGGTATAGTGGAATAATACTAGACACACTTGCATTTGTCTTTTTCTTTATGATCGTATTATCTACACTGGAAATCATGGATAATAATTCATATATATAGAACGCTAAGTATCAATATTCTTGTATAACGATATTTGTGCTTTAAGAACAGTACTTTTTTTCCTACAATGACATACATTTGGATACATTGATCATTTCGATGTTCTGTTTTTCTTAATAAATACGGTCTCACACATTTTCTTTCAGAAATAAAATGCAGTAACCACAAAAAGTCCAGACGCCTTGAATGATTGTCACTTTCAATGATTACTCTGCCTTCAGATTCACTTACACGTCGTAAAGACCAAAATAAACCAAAAATACGCGATAATGAATGCATTGTAAATGACATTCAACTAAAAGTCCATATGTCTTAAGCTACTGCAAAAGTGAAATATACCGAATCAGAACATAAGTTTACTGTGTATGATATACGAACATGCAGTAATAAGGTTGCCGCGATACAAAATTATTTCACTGTCAATGTGCATGGCGTTTCTTGCTATACTACAGTTGGCGTGACTATGTGTTGACATTGGAACAACTCGATAAATGAATCAATTAATTATATGCAAAAGTCAATTGCATACAAGTTTATACATACATGATAAATTAATGTGAATATTTTATGTACAGAATATAAAATTGTGAGCGTGCACATGTATCAGGTAAGGTTAATAGTAACATAACAACCCAAGTGTGATGTTACGTATAATTTAACTAATAAAAGACGTACGTGTTAAAAGGAACATACGTATATAGCGTTTTGCACCAAGCAAGATGCACCGTAAACATGATCTAAAGGGTTCAATACGTGGTATAGTTTCATTCATATGAAAAGCATAGGTTTGATTCACATTTAAAAACACTAATACTTGTTTTTCCAGTGTGTAAACTGACGCTTTATGGACGCTGTTTTACACATGTAATACTCACATACATGAACTTCAAATAAAAACGTGCTTAGTTATGTTTCCCTTTCACTATTCGGTACTAGCACACATTCGAGAGAGAGAGCAAAATTTAAATTCTTCTTCTACAAAACGATCAAGTCAAGTAAATTTCTTCAAAACTAAATACGTGGGTTTGCAATCATATTGCATGTACCAGTAGTTAGACATATGTATTTGTCAATTTGCGATGAACTTGCTTTTATTAGCCATGTGTGTCAGTTTCTAAAGTCTACAGGTATGTTGGTGCATGTGCAACAAAGCTCTTTTGCAAATATTGAACAGAGAGGTTTCATGTTTTTAGTATCCCAACATTCAACCTCCAAACGCAAGTATACGTTAACAATAAATCACAGCTACGGATTAAAACGTGGGTGTATCATTGAGTGTGTTGTGAACATGCTCGCGCCAAGTAACTTTGCATATTTTAAAACGTTATATTTCTATTTTCGGTAATACACTGTTTATTTACATTTACAGAAAGGAACGTCGAACTGCAATTAACTTCTTAAATAAATAAACGTACATTGTGTTTTGTTTGGCTCAAACCATTCTGCTCTCAAAACTCTTCGACATAATATGTGCGTAGGAATTACGTGTCAAACTTCATCTGTGTCCAACACTAAGCTAAATGCGATACAAATCATATTTAATTCGATGTGTTTTAGAAATCGAAAGACACCGTAAAAAAAACCGTATAACGTCGATTTAATTAGATATTTGACATGCTCACAAACGTTGTTTATCTCTACAACAGTTTTGTTATGCCGCTAAGGACTAAAAGATAAATCATTGTTGACGGCTACAATTGATTAAATATGAAATATAATGAGTTTGCAGATATTCAATCATTATTTTAGTATCATGTTTTACGAAACCCAAACAAAAATGTATGATGAATTACGTATTGTCTGTATGCAACTTATACATAATTTAGGTCCCTTACGACAGTTATGGTGTTGAAGAATAGCCATTAATTGTCCCACGGTTAAACATATATGGTTCCAGGAGGTGCAGTGAATATAAATAAAATGCTTTCGTTCAAGGACAACAGAAAGTCCATAACCTATGCATGAAACATCTTTCAGTTAGCAAATGAGTTTTTCAGATGAGTACTAGTACTACTACTACTTCTACTTCTACTTCTACTACTACTACTACTACTACTACTACTACTACTACTACTACTACTACTATTACTACTATTACTACTACTACTACTACTACTACTACTACTACTACTACTACTACTACTACTACTACTACTACTACTACTACTACTACTACTACTACTACTACTTCTACTACTACTACTCCTACTACTAATACTACTACTACTACTTCTACTACTACTTCTACTACTACTTCGACTTTTTCTACTAGCACAACTGCTACTTCTTCTTCTTGTATAATTAATAATTCTAATACAAATTATACCATTATGTACAACACATTTTTATTTTTCTTATACTAAAACAAAATGTAAACACTACTTCTTCGACTTTAACTTCATGAAGGATGCTCGTGCCAGTGCATACGGATACCTTTCGGATAATAGGTGTAACTTCAACGTTTCTTATTGTATTTACTTAACTGCTAAATGCAAACATTTAAACTTGAATTAACCTGGATTCACTTCACTACCTTTCCAGACACAATTACGTTAGTACGGTCATCTCGAAAGTATGGTCTAAGACATGGCATGAACGGTTTTACAAAAACAAAACAAAATGCGCTGATTATTTGTTGGAAAAGTGAACTATATAAACACACGGCTGCCACATGGTGCAAAATTAAGTCTGCGAATAAAGAGGAATCTGAATTGCAAGCGCAAATTGATCAAATTAAGGCAAAATAATAAGTTGCCGTAGGTTTAGTGACTGTATCTCTGAGTTGTTGTCATTTTTAAATTCCATAACGCAATGTCAGTGTTGCTTAAAATTCCTTACACACGTTTAAATCAAAGTTCTCGTGTGTATTGATAAGCATAAGAACTATGCATTCGGAACTATGCCATATCTCCAGTGGGGAAACTGGGTGGTGTTGAAAACCTCGAACAGCTGCAGCAATGGAAAGTCTGGAAAAAGTCTTCTTTGTTGGACATCTTCTGCTTCTTCTATCTTTGTTATATATTCTGTGTGATGTGATCAAGCAATATACGTTGATGTCAGTGGGTGTGTACTTGTTTAAAAGAAATCCAACTAATGTTTGCATTACATGTAAATAAGTGACGTTGTCGAATCGTAACGCTTGAACTGTTAACGTATCTTGGGGTTAACTAATTTCTTAAGACAAGTCAACATGTCATGAACATACATCCATTTAATTAACGCGGAATTGCTATTGCGGTTAAGCTGTCATAATCGTATGTGGACTTAATTGAACAGACCGATATGCATTATTATAAGTGCCGTTGGAAGCATCGGAATACTTGGATGTTAAGATGTTGTTTTTGGTAATGTTCAATTAAAGTTTTTTTCAATAAATTAATACCGCAGCAACAATGTTACAAACATATTGAAAACTGTCGTTAACCTTTAATGCTACGTTGTGGTAATTATTGTGTTTGAATGTTTAAAACAAGAAACACTCATTGTAATTTCAAATTATCTTATGTGTAAAGGCCATTTTGTTTCGGCTGAACGTAGTCTGTAAGTGTCTGATATCGCAATCATAAGCTCGTTGGAAAAACGTACGTGAATAATGTATTGCATACGGTTTGATTACGTTTTACTATGTCGGAATACTGCACTACCGAAACATGACCTGGAGATAAAGTATTGCTAACATCCTCTAGTAATGTAAATGGCACATTGCCAATTTCCGGTACACTACAGGATAAACAATTACATCAAAAGTTGTCATACACATATGACACAATTTTTAGGCGACGCATTATGACAGGGAAAACATAATTACATGATTAGCTTCTAATATATGGCTTTGCAAAACAAATAGGTGAATACATCGGCATTTACCGTGAACATATCATGATGGTTATGGTGGGTGGTAATGTGTTTATTTTGCGGTTGACTGTTTTAATGTATTGTATACGTTATTTAAAGTCAGTCCCATGATAACTGATTTGTTGATGACTTTATCTGACTAAATAAGATGTAATGACAAAAACACAATACTATTTAGGAGCAATACACATTGTATAAGCAATATAAGATTCTTTAACTCTCATACTGCGTGAACTTGCCTTGTCTAAAGAAATGAACGTGATATGGATTCTAGGAACATTTAAAACATACGCAATCAAATTTAACACAATGACACATGCATAAAAAAACTCAAATGGCTTGTTTTATTCACCAAAAAAAAACAGCATAGCAGATTATTGATCTTCTGGTCATTCAACGGAGTCGAATTGTTCGCCATTTAAGTGTCCAGCACAATTAAACTTTAGGTTAAGTCATGAGATTTCTGCACAGGATCATCCATTTCATATTATTTCTCTACCAACAGGAGCACACAGAGAGGCACTCACACAAACACGCCCAGCCACATATGCAAACACGCACGCACGCATGAGAACAACTGATGTTATTACACGCAAACACATAGCTTTACACTAAGACCTTTACTAAACAACTTAGTTCCGTTACAAGTAAACAGTGGTGATCAAATGTGTTTAGTCGCGTTATTATATTTGTTATATAAATTTAATGTTTTGGGAGCTTAATATCAACGAGTTGATGTGTTTATTTTTAAATTTCGTAAACATGTTTGTCGATGTTTATGGGAATTTCTAACAATCACTAATAAATTAACTAACTTATCAACATGTGGAGTCACGAACGTGTTTCTAAATACGTTAGTTCTTTTATCAACTCGAACTAATCGTAGGAATAAGTCGTTGACAACTATCTAACAGGGAATCAGGTAAAGCATGGGCCATATGGTTGGACATTTTAATATACAAATTCTTGTTGCATGGTAACCGCTTAAATATAACGAGTTATATTACTTTTACCAGTAATATATCTACTGCTACAAAGCAAAGGTCCGAACATGGTAAAGTAATTTAATGTACGCTGGCAGATGCTAAATAATTAGCGTGTGTAGTGATACGAAAAAAACAATTATATCATGTGTCGTATAAATAGATCCTAATAATACGACAAGCGGACACGGCGTTATACTTGAGCGCATACAGGCTAACAACAAGAACAAGACATACGCTAATTTCATTGAATCAATTTACCCTCGTGCGCTATAGCATGAATGGTGGTTAAATGGAAATAAAACATAATGCTGAGTGTATATATGCGCATACACACTCAACCACGGTTATAACGCACCGCTGGGTAAACAGTTTTGAATGTTAAATACTGAACTCATATTTGTTCAAATTTCGCGTTGTTAAAGGAACATCGCCCACGTACATAACAATGTAATTTTCATGATAGATTGCTGACCATAACATAATTAAGCTGAATTTAAGTTAGATGACTTTCAAATTCATGCTTCGCATACAATAAAATCGTTAGGAATAAAACTTGCGTATTTTATCAATTTATTTGTTTTACAAAACGTAAGCATATGCATATGAGGGTATGGGCAGCTTTAATACATGGGCAATATATATGTTTTTTATTTTAGTTTCAATCACGAAAATATAACTTGACATGTGCGCCCTTAGCAAATAGCCCCTTGATACATGACACGCGCTGACTTGGCCAACTAGTATTGGTGTAAGAGGTTATTCGTACTGGGATAGACATACCAAATAATAGTGATATTATAACATTTCTAAATAAAACAGATGACGGTATTCTTTCAATGTATTTCTAGTATTTACGTCTACATATTATTTGTCTTTTCATTACAGTCGTTGCATGTTTAAATTTAAGGACAAAGTAGCCGGATGAAATAAGCAACTTTTGATTCCTATTTATTTTTTAGGTATATTTCCGTTAAACACCAATTCATGCATATTTGGGCTGTAGTATATCATGGAAAGTACATGGTTGAGCAGGTGGTTATTTGATTGTAATTCAGAATTTAATTAGCACTATTTCATATTAAGACATAACGGACCCTTCTTAACATCAATTTTATTATCAAGTGATGCTTCTGTTAATGTAACGAGAGTTGATGATTTATTTCATCGAATTTAAAATGTTATACTACAACATATGTTTATAATAGATCAAATTATTGTAATAGGTAAAGCACAGTTCAATGTCCTAGATGCGGAAGTATTAGTGTAAACCGTTTTCATGTATACTGTAATATCCACAAGAGGAAGCAATGAGCCGCTGTGATACTTAACCCCAAGGAACAACCTAACGATCTGTAAATTGAGTATGATAAAATCCACCTCTTGCTGAGTAAAAAAGATTGAAACCCTACATTCTTATTGGAATCGTGGCAACGTGATACTGAATGAAGCCATCAATGTGTTTTGAATTCGTGAGAGTACCAACTTATATACATTCGTATTATTAATATAAAAAAATACAAGGGCGACCCTGTTGTGTGTGTGTGGGGGGGGGGATGGGGTGTGGGGAGGGGGTAATGCAATTGGCAAGAACTTTTGAACCTAGTAATTCAATTCAAGGACATCATAATAAAACTCTTTTATCATGCAGCTTAATGATTGTATAGAAGTAATTACGAGCCGTGGGATAAACGGTAGCTTTAAAAAAACAGCTTGCCTGTATACAACAGCTAGTACATGTACATAGGGACAACTTTGTTTTGCCTTTAAATGCTCGTTAATTTATTCTAAAATGTTGATGTAAACATGCATTAAATGTTCATATTTCAAAGCAATGTACCGTATATAAATAAAAGCCGTAGGTTTTAAGTAATATGTTGACCATTAGCAGTTCATGCTTGGGGCACTTTAAAATTGTTTCATTCATTTATTGGTTACAACTGTGACGTATGAGTTAAGCTAAGTGTTGCCTCAGCAGAAAGCTTGCATCATTATTAATGAGACACATAAAGAGATGAAAAACCATCAAGTTAGAAAAAATAGCATTATCATTAACAAACGGTCGAAAGGTCCCTGTATGGCCAAGTCTATGACAAAGGGGGGGGGAGTCGCTCTTGAATAAGTGCTATCTGCCAAGATGACATCGCATTAATGATATCCGTGATTACTAGAACACATTTCCTTTTCTGTGTTTTTCCCCGGAAAATAATCTTCCTCTATAAGATAGCGCGTATTGCTCGTCAAGTCAGATTAATGTCATATTGACCTTCCACGATTATTTCCTTTTACGCAACAAAGGACTTGTGTGCCTTCTGCGAGACTGTTGGCACATTGTGTCTCCCTAAATATAAATTTACGGGATCGCGGTTTTGTCAGAATGTCAAATAATAATTATTTTCGCCCGCAAGACATAATTGAGGTTTTCGACAAATACTTTACCAAAACGTAGAAAGCATGTGCAATATGAGTAAGGTAATTATATATGTAATTGCTTTTAAGTCATATTAAGATACAGTGCAGTACTTACACGAATTCATTGTATAATAACTCATTTATAGAACATGTAAAGAAGAGTATTTACACAAACAAGAAATAAAGAAGAGTTGGTAAAAACTTCACCACATATTGCTTAATCAGCTTCATATGACAACAATGAGACGTTTAAATGACGATCGTTACACGGACTATTTCATAGTTAATTGCGATATGTTTCAATTAGTGATACGTCTATTCCCTGCAAGGTAGTTGCAATATAAGTGTACTATACTAGGCATTGTTACGGTGCAAATCAAAAACGTCATGTGACATCATGACTGCATAGCGTAACAAGATAGGTATACCACGTTGGGCATTATAGAGTTGAGTTATATATCGTCAGAAAAACGTCAGCATGAAACTTGATACCAGATCCGATATTGATGGTTTTAAAGCGGATAACCTAAAGCGCATTTGCTTTCCAAGAGAATACGTATCAATTTCTTTGAAAAAGTGTACCATCACTTGTAGTTTCAACCGATGTCATCTAAGAGATTCTAAAAAAATAATTCCTGCTAATAATGTGCCTTAATGGCGTCATATGTTTAATACCATGTCGAACTAACATTGGAATTTATGCTGAAGATGTTTGATTTAAATAAATATTTGAACGACCCTAGTGTTTTATAATGTTGTGAATTAAAATCTTATGTGCTATGTTCTTTGTTAGTAGATCAAAAATGGCATTATTAATAAAACAAACACAGCACACACAACTATTTTAACACCATTTTAGAAAATGGATAACTTGTAATAATTATGTCTGCACACAATCAGGTATTGTAATGTTCATGCAGCAACAAAAGCAACAACAGCAAGTCTCAAACATGCATACTTAACTAAAAATAATGAATGCACACCATGGGTGTTATCTAAGTTCGTTACCAACGTTTTATTACTTTATTTTGTTAATGAAAATCAGACTCCATTGATACGAATATGTGGTAATTGCATTCCTAGTATAAATAAGGCAAATAATAATGGTACACGTTAGGGCATGCACGTAAAATAGTTTGCCTTATACGGTAGTGTCATCTTATCTTGGTTATAATTTACTCGAGTGAAATGAGGTCTTTTAAAAACATATATATTTACAAAATGTATATCATTAAGATAAAAACAGGCATTGTGATAAACTATTAAACCATGAATGTGTTTGAACGTGAAGTAGATACGCATTTGCTTTATGTCTTAACGATGAAATACATGTGTTTTGATTTAAAACTTAACGATTCAAATGATTGATAGCATCTACAAACGAGAACGATAAGATGATTATAAACTTAGACGTGTTGTATATTGAGGTTCTTTTGTTCATCCTTGTTGCTTACAATGACTAAAGCGTATGTGTGTTGATAAGGTATTGGCGCGTAATGGATTTACATAACAATGAAAGGCCGTTATTAGAAAATGTTTTACTGTATCCATTTTTTAGCGGTATATAATGTGTACCAGGCTGTAAAAGCGTATATGTATGTATACAACTTGTTTAGTTCTGGTACAAAAGTTTAATAATTTAAACCAAGGACGAAATGTTCTGTAGCATGTATATAAGGTCATCTTTCAATGAAGGATTCACAGGTTCGTAACTATCGTGGATGGTGGAAGTGTTTCTACACATCTGTCTTATTACAGTTTAATTGTACCACTACCAGCAGGAATGGGAGCCTAATAATTGTGACAAGAGCATGTTTGATTATTAAAATGTATGCCATTCTTCAAAAGTGTTTCTTGTGGATTCCCCTGTCCTTTTTGTTCTACAGAGTTTCTTGACGACTCGTTAACACCCAGAATCTTCACTTTTGTAGCATCTGAATGTGACTAGCGACATTTAAACCTTAGGTAAGAAACCGGGACCCATTTCACTCAGCTGGTCACATGCTAGTGTTCTTACAGTCATAGGGTCGAGCCCCAGATTGGGCGCATCTTCCGTCCGTTGGTTTATATAAATTTTGTCGGAAATAAAAGGAAGGAGTGTCTGGATGTCTGCCTAAAGACTCAATAACGATGTGTAGATGCATGGTTCAAAAAGCTCAGTTGGTATATCACCGGTCTAGTGTTTCAACTGTCGTGGGTTTGAGCCCCGCATTGTATGAACCGAATGTCGCGGAAGGTGCAAATGGTATCGTTTAAGTTTACCTTGTACGGCAATGTGCAGCTGCAATTGTGAAACTTGAAACATTTTCTTTTGTTAATTCAAGTTAAAAAAAAGCACAACAGAGTGGCACAATATAAGCCAGAAGGCCAGTATACATGATAATTTCATTGTAAATGGAACGTTACTAAAAAGATCCCTATAAAGCGCACACGAGAATGTGCTTACAGACGGACTGACAGACAGCCGGACAGGCAAATGGACGTTTCTTAAACTGGGATTATTCTGTTTTTTTCTTTCGATAGCCACCTTAAAGCATGTCTTAGAGCCACGTAAAAGAAAAGATAGTCACAGAAGAAAAGACAAGACGGAATGAACCTTATGTGGCTATACACAAGTATGGGGCTATTTGTTTCGTTTCGACACCAAACGGTCATAAGTAATCTCAGACGGACAGACGCACGCATCCAAGCCCCATAATATAATACGAACCTATGGGCGCAAAACAAATACATATTTATATTTGTTGCTCAATGAGGGTATATATATATATATATATATACTTATTTTTGTTTGTGTGTGTTTGTCTTATGCTTTCTTGTTAATGTGTATTTTGTGTCAATTGTGTAATTCAGAAAGTTTTTTCGATAACATAAAATAGTTTTATAGTCTGTTTTGCTGAACTTCTTGCTAAAAACAGAGTATTGGCGGCCATATAATGCCGCCATTTTGAATTGTCAAGTGGCTAACGTGCTTTTTTAAGAAAGTGGTACCTAAAAGTAAGTTATGCCAAATTTCATGCTTGTATCACAAAGTGAAAGTTTTTTTCAATAATCAGCCCAGCTAGATGGTGTTAGTAATAAATAACACTTTTACAATGGTATTTACGATTTTGTTTATGAAACAAGCCATACAACTTTGTTTTTACATGTATCTGACACAAAATAGCGTTTTATAACTGGTTCTATACGCTTTTAGACGCCGAACGGGTACCGAAATTCCCCATATTATTACATGTAAATGGGATAATAATAATATTTAACATTGCTCATGTACATTTATATATCATTATTTTTTAAAGGCAAAACAAAAATCAGTTTTGTCATTTTCTGAAATAAATTAACGTTCTATAGCGGGGATTTTGACCAGGTAACATAATGAAGCTGCCAATAACTGACGCTCATGCTGGTAACCGACATCCTAAAAGTTACCCCAATCTGCAATCGTGGTATCAGTCATAAATAACTCTTTGGCAATGGCAATACTCGATTCTTCTAAAGAGAATATTTCCCGAGCATCGTTTTATAACGGGGATTTCGAAAAGTTACGCAGAGAGGGTACCGAAATGGAAATGCCCCCATTAATTTACATATAAACATGATAACATTCATATAATTCATAGCTTATATGCCATTTAGCAATTTTGTTGATGGAAAATTCTACACAAACAAGTTTGGGTCATTTTATGAAATAAATTAAATTTTTGCTATAACGGGGATATATTGAAGCTGCTACTCGCGCGTGTCAACATCATGTATCGGCTTTCATAAAATGGTATAAATTAAACCAAGTAATTATTACGGATACCTCTTACTTACATAAATCTCATTGCCACCGTTAAACCATTTTATAAACAGGATTTGTTTAAGAAAATAACAGAAATTCGTTAAAAATTAAGGTTAACCTCGACATTTGGTTTTGTCAAGGAAAATGGTCGACAAACCGATAGCATCCAGCTCCCAGATGTATCGATCGCTGATTGGTTGATCTATATTTAAATAAGTGTTCGATAGACAGGTTGACAAATGATATTTAAGATTTGCAATGCTATACTCTCTCTAATATCCCTTGCCGTACTGGAAGACCTGTTTCCATTACTCGACCTGTGTGCATTGTAAGCATTGACGTTCACTAAGAAAGCGCTGTTATGTTTTAAAACAATTAACTTTGATTCGTGCCGAGTTTTTTTTTAAAAATCGTATGAGGTACCTTTTAATGTCTTAAATGCATTCAGCCTTGAAGGTTTATGAAAATGTATGGTTATGGGGTTCAGAGAGGGCAAAAGTTGACTTTATTTGTTTCCGAATGTTGAAGGTTTCACATTAAATTCCATAATGATTTACATTAGTACAGTTTTGCCATTACAATCTCTTGCACGACAGTTACATTACATTTGCCTATTCGTTGGCCTCGGAATGTAGTCCGTCCATAGTCATGTGCTTTTAAGTCACATAATCGTTACATTCAAAATGGCGACACCCAAAAACATGTCAATAACATACTATTTTAAGTGTTGAGTTTCCAGAATTAGACTTATGAATTTAAATGTACGAAAATCAGAAGAAGAACGTTTTTATTAATTATTTATTTATAAAAGGTTCATTTAAGTGTATGAATTAGCACTTTGTTTGAATTATCAATGTCTCGAGAAAAAGGTAAAGATGAAAAGAGGTATATGTAATATAAATTAGGCCATACAAATTAGATTATATGTTAAGCGTCCACTTATCTTTAAAAAGCCTACCAACCAGGTAGGAATACACAACAGCGAGTCTATACAAACACGTTGTGTTTCTGTTTAAATCTTATCAGGACAGAGGCGCATACTCACTGCCATTGTACAGCGAGTGAGTATTGCCTACATCCAATCCTTTCTGACATATCATTAATCCTTACAAATCCATATACCCTATCAACCGTTCTTTATTTTGATGAAATCATCATTGTACCGCAAGACCTATAGACCCGTTTACAAAATGCGGTTGGGCGATTTACTCACTTGATATCAATTAATCAAAAAGACAACTGCAAAAGCCTTGTTTGAACATTGTATTGCTCATGACTTATTCCCTGAGAAATACACATATTAAGGCAGAAATGTTGAGAGTCAGGTCATCAAAGAACTGTGTTACCTTACAAACGTTCGGCATCGGAAACTGTCCACAAGGTCAGAACATATTTAAGGCTTTGTCAACATTCTGGTAGTGATAGTGACTGTAGTTCAAGTTCTGATTATGTTAAACAACGTTATAGGAGTCCACAGAGAAGGAACACTAATACTTATACTGCTGTAACTCCAGGCTCAGTGACTATCATCAGTTCTCCTGCCTTTTATGAATTCTTTCACAGCCAAGTCTTCTTAGTCCAATCACCCCTTTAGTCACGGACAGTCATTCCACTCATGTGGACAGTCAGTCAAGTGGTTTCACCTCGTTTGCATGTATCGAGTGCTATCAAAAGTCATTTTTCGATTCCGTCTAGGCAGGAGCGTATTCCAACAAGCTTAATCGAATGCCAACGTCGTCAATTTTCATATGTTCAAGTTTTGTGTTTTGTAACCTCTAATGGTTGCATGTAATCTTCAAAGTTCAGTTTCTTTAATAAATGTGTATATAAGTGTAAATAAATTATTTGTTGAAGTCCGGTAGTGTAAATTATGTTTTACCTTTATTGAAAAGTTATTTTTGTCGTACTACCATAGATCAATAAAAACTTTCAAGACAGATACAACTTATAGTTTCTCCCGTTATTTTCTGAAATCATATAATTGTCATTTTGCAAGCTTTGCAATTACAAGTTTAAAGACCTGTGTATAGGTAATATCTTTGGAAAAACGTGTTAACAAATGCAAATAAATCAATAAATTGTAAAACAAGAGATGTGTTTGTCAGAAACACAATGCCCCCTATTGCGCCGCTTAATTTTTGTGTTTTTTTTTCAACTTTGACCTTGAAGGATGACCTTCACCTTTCACCACTCAAAATTTGCAGCTCTATGAGATGCACATGCATGCCAAATATGAAGTTGCTATGTTCAAAAATGCAAAAGTTTTGACAAAACTTTAAGATTGGTTAAAGTTTTGGACAGACAGACAGACAGGCCAAAAACAATATACCCCCTTTTTTTAAAAGGGCATACAAAATGTATCGTAAATTATGTACAAACCGGTTATCTTTATACAAAATGGTATACGTTTATTTTTTGCACCCTAACTAGTTGCACTAGTTTTTTTCATTAAATTACTATTTAATATGGGCATAAGTTATCATTTAAATTATATGTTTCATTAAATGACAAATGAGAGACATCTTGTATTAATAGTGAATTTTAGACTCGACATTGTTATACCCCCCCCCACCCCCTTTGACTGCAATGTTATTCATGTTCAAGGCAAATTGTTAAGAATCATACGGGATATGTATGCGAAAGCAAAATCATGTGTAAAATCATATAATACCTGTTCCGATGGTGTTGAATATGCAGTTGGTCTGAGGTAAGGAGCGGTAATATCGCCGATTTTGTTTTCATTCTTTATTAATCACCTTGGAACTATATTTGAAAAATGAACCTTCTTCAGGTTTAGAAATGGACTAATATTTTAATGCTTTTACTTTTTGCAGACGATATGGCGATTTTGCGTAATCACCAGAGGAATTACAAACCAATATTAATCTTTTGCACTCATATTGTAAAACATGAGGACTTACGGTTAACACGGACAAAACTAAATTATAGTTTTCAGAGAGAGGGGAAGACTGTTATCCAATGAAAATTTGAACTTCGATGGCATATAATTGATGGTTGTAGACGATGTGAATTATGTTGGTACTGTTTTCAACTACACTGGGCATTTTAATCTGAACCAAGAATATTTAGCAGATAAAGCTATAAAGGCATGTAACATATTACCGCAACATTGTAGAAAGTAATAACTAATAAAGACCAAGATATTGTGTCAATTCTTTGATTAATTTGTTGGTTCTATACTTATCTGTTCGGCAGAGGTATCGAGATGTAAACAATCAAACATACTAGAGAGAATACACCTGAAATTTTGCAAACGTATTCCAAAATGTAAAAGTAATGCATCTCATGCGGTTGTATAGTGGGCATTAGATATGCACCCTTTGTTCATTTCATGGTATCCAACAATTATAAAATACAAGAATAAAACTATACATATACTTTTATTATCAAAAAGGTTTATAAGCAAGCCAACGAAAATAGTAACCATGGCTTTAAAAAAATGGTATATACTGTAAAGTTATTACTGATCAATTCTGGTTTCTTATATGTCTTTGCAGATTCTGACAATGTCGATTTTAAATTTTGTATCAGTTATTTCAAACAACGTATCATAGACAATGGCATTCAGACAAACCATGTTCTTACTAATTATGTCTTTAAAAAAAATATTACGAATCATACCTAGATTTACTACCTTAAGCTTGTGAATGTTTTTCTGTAGACTTAAGACTTTCGGTTCACTCTCTAAGAATACAAACAGGTAGATCTGGTATTAATATAATAACTAGTGATCAGCTTTATTGTTTATTTTGTAATTCTAAAGATTTTGAAGATGATTATCAATTCATGCGTGTATGTCCATTTTTAGGAGATCCACACACAATATGTACCAAAGTACGATTACCAATGCCCATCGATGTTTAAATTGTTGGATATGTTTGTATGCCATTTATACTAAAACTATATATTATAGGATTAACGCGACATGAATCTTAATCATGATTCGTTTGTTTTGTTGTAATGACGATGTACATTGTGCAAGTCATAATAAAATACATGTTCTGTTCTGTTCTGTTTATTGATTGTAAGTTTACAAGTTTAATTGCATCAATATACGTATAAAAATTCAGGTGCCATATCATATCTTGGATATAGTTGTTCAAATATTTGCTAATTAATTTCCGCTCTTATATTTATCTTAGTATATTTTCAATGTTTACAATTTATTTCAATATAGCAATTACATATACAGGACAAAATTATTACACATGTAGAAAGAGACATATACACGGATAATACAATATGAACATGCAATTATAGAATATTGCGAAGTTTCATTGGAATTCCACTGTAATTGTCTCATAAGCATATAAACACATGTAATAAAAGTAGGTACATTTGACTGCTTCAAGGAGTATACACAAGTCCGTAAATACACCGAAATAGAATTAGAAAATAAACAAAACTTAGAAGATATTGAATATGGTGGGTCTCTCTAAACAGTTAAAAATTACATAGACATGAATTGGAATATATAACATTTGTAATAAGTATTGCATTAAATTCTGCTTTCTTGTACTATATACGTATATTTGGGTCACCATATTTTTCTTTCAAGTGACGACGGTGTGCTTCTATTTCCGATTGAAATATTATTTAACTGAATACTGCAATATCTCAAGAAGTAAAGGAAATAAAATGAACAAATTTAATTGTCTTACATTGAGAGCCATTCATAATGTATAAACAGAATATTTATATTTCAACAAACATGTTTGCATACATACATTACAAAATAACAGCACAGATTATGGCCACTGGATTTAAACAAAACAAATCCAACGCGGAAGCAGCAATAGTTGGTGATTTGGTATATGGTAACATATTTTCACCCGACTCTGCAAATCCTATATCTGAAACGTCTGTCCCTGGAAACATGGTGAAACGAAGTTGTTATACAAGCAAGCATTTGAATTAAAACACGCAAACCACACACAAAGAGAAGAGGACCATTGGCCCTAGGTCAGTTACATGAGACCCGAAGAAACCACTTACTGTTCTGATCAGCGTTTGGGATAGTTCCTATTTATTTTAGAAATCGACCGAAAACATCAGACAAACACACTTTCTGAGTAAGGTTTTCACAAAAACTACGTTTCAATACAGCCATATATGGTGTCTGTTTTTTTTTCAACGGACCTAAACCATGTTCCAATATTGCGGAGATATTTGTAGAACGAATGTTAAGTGCAAGCTTCATGACAAATAGGAAAAAAATGATATCTATAGCTTTCTCAGGTTTTCACCTAAGCCATCACAGGAAAACTGCTCCAGCCCTGTTGGTAATGTTTTACAGAGTTGAACAGTTGTGGAACTCTGTTGAAATATCTGTTTACCAAATGTTGAAATGTGTTCATGATAAATGGCCAATAAATGATACCTCTTTAGTGTTAAACAAGTTAAGTTGTCATTCTTGAGATGACAATGCGCAGCTGGCATATCTAATGAGCCGGTCTCTGATATAACCTGGCTTTATGCATGTGCGTAAAATGTCGTCCCAGATTAGCCTGAGCGGACTGTACACGCCTTCCGCCTAGAATAGATTTTCGTTCAAAAGAGACTTCGTTTAAACAAAATACTCCATATAAGCTGGGAGCTTCTCAGACAACACTTTACGCACATGCATTAAACCCTGTTTTCACNTAAATGCCTGTCATAATGTAGTCATTGGGCACATGGTAGTTCTGAAATTCATCGAAGTCATTGGTCCACCCTGTCAGCGAGCATTGGGACATGCTTTTACCTGTAGTTAAGATCGATGAGGTCATTTAGACCAAACACAAGACACACGTGACCCGCACTTGAACTTGGCGAAAATATTTCCTGATAAACATTCTGACCATCTTAGTTCAAGATTAGACGCCAATTGATGAAAGTTAGTCAGAATCTTGACAATATCAATATCAATACTCGTCTTAGAAAGGCGAACAAGGCTCGGCAGGCCTCGCCTTGTAAACCTTTCTTAAACTCGTCGGATAAATTCAAGTTCACAATCACACTAACATACTTTTATATTTATCCTACAATATTTTATTATATTAAATTTATTCCTGATGCAATCAAAATAGCAATCAAAATAGTAGTCTTAAATTGCTAAAATAAATTTATTATTCTCTATGATCATCGTAACGTTATTCTAATATATGAAATGCATACAGGTCAGTGCCAGATTAATATCGGCGAGCTATAAATGCCTAAAAACCAAAACGCAAACATTTTACGTGAACTAAAATATATCAATTGTATACACTAATGTGGTTTGACTGTGCCTCATGATGAACACATTTCAAACGTTTGCTGTTTCACGCGTTTATGCGTTTTAGGCAACAATGTCCTGGACTTTCTTTAACTATTTTGAAAACTGTAAGCTCTGCCCAAATTGCTGCAGAATATTTAACGCTTTGTTATTTTTTTCCATTGAAAACTAGTCACAGTCGTGTTATAATTTAAAATAATCTGTTCATACGTAACATTTCAGCCTAGACAGGATTGCCGCACGCATGTACGTACGTTTACAGACTTACAAGTGAATTGCTTAAATATAGATAGACAATATTGACTCGATACTCGTGAATTGCATTGGGATAAATTTGGCGGATGAATTGTGTCCCATTTTTGCATTCGGTTTTGTTCGTTCAATGGAACCATAACAATATACGTATAAAGGTAAGAATCAATTCATTAATATAGATTCCACTGCGGAAATGTATGTATTCTTTGTCTCGTCACTTTAATTTATTTGTGCATTAAGGGCATTGCCAGCTTAATACTGGCGAGCCATACATCCCACTTAGTTTGGCATGAACCCATACAATATATCAATACAATTAATATTGGTATAATGATAATTTCTCATACTTTTAAGCTTTAAATTATATTCATTGACAATTCATATACCATATGGAGACACAAAATGCATACACAAACTTGGCTGTCAACGCAATTGAAATATTAGAAAAAAATACGGGTTTGATCATGGTCTATTTTGGTGAAAGATAATCAGTTATATCAAGAAGATCAAAGTAGCGGAAGTTTAATGCTGCGCAATTCTAGGTAACCGGCCAAACGCGAATCATACATACATATTTTAAATATGTATACGCAATTTCTTCCAACAAACCTGTTTTAAGTGGTTAGCCATTAATAGCTATTTCACTCCATTATTTACGGTATTGTGAACACACAACAGCAATCGATCACCATGACCACATGGAATACTTCGACCAGTGAATTTCTTAAAATAACTCATTAAACCCAAATGCTAGTATGCATCCGTTGACTGTTGAGGAAAAAACAAATGTATTATTTTGAACATATTTACCAGGAATGCTACAGCAGTAGAAATTCCACCTCCTGTCTTCGGGGCCATTGTCGTGAACACTTTCCATTCCGTTTATGTACCCATTTCCTGGGCACACGTAGTCCACAATTTCATCAAAGTTGTTGACGTATCCTGTCAAAAAAGAAGTTGTGCAGAAGTGACATATACCCGTCTAGAAAGAATTATGTCGTTATTTGAGAAAGTTGTAATAATAATGTTATTGCATCCTCAATTATAAAAGGGGAAATAGCAAAATCAGCAATGTTAACGTGTTATAGTGCAAAATTGCACGCCGATAACTAACTATAATTGGGAGCAATGCATGTAAATGTGACTGATATATGTTGAAATGACAAAGGGTAATTCGTCGCGCTTCTTTGAAAACCTGAATGTTCGCAGGTTGCTCCCTGATCTCCTACACCAGAAATGATTTCTCGGCATGACAATGCGAACCGTCTATCCTCAGCGCCATTATGATGGAGGCTGACTACATTTGAAATGAACTGATTACGGGATGGGCATTTGAAGTCTAGCTTCTGGTCATAGTCGTTGTTCCATTTAAAAATGTTGTACACATTCTTCAGGACCGTGTCCAAATTATAAACCCAACACGAGCTCCGTTGGACGACGAAGGTACAGATGACCACCAGTCCTGTGAGTAAATGCATGGCTCGGCTCTAGAACAATTAAACAATTATTAACATAATTAATACTGCTTTATAAATTGTTCGCAGCATATTGCAAAGGAAACGAGAAAGAAAAAAACATAAAAAGGAAAGAAAAAGCATTGTCAGAGCTTACAGTGTTCGTATAATGTACAATAATGGACTGTTTAATTTTGTGTCCGAGGGATTGGTGACTTGTCAAATTATAAAATTACGTGTAAGTTATAAAAGCTTCCGTAGAATATTCAAAACAAATGTTGTCGGCGGCCGAGCCGTAGCATACAGTCGAATATTTACATAATACTTTTTTGTATCTTTCAAAATGGTTAAGGTTTTAGTACTTCAATACGACATTTTGAGTGTATGTTCTTATTTGCATATGTTCTACTGTTTTGGCATTCTGCATCCGGAATCAAACTTAAAGAAAAAATGCAGAACTGTTAAGGAGTCTAAGACATTCAAGTTTATTTTACTGCTGCACCATTTTACTCACTATGATGCGCAAAAATGTTCATCAAGCAAGACTTATTAAAAACAGTGATATGCAAATATTGCACGTTTACTTTACCACACTTTCTAAGAACACATGTGAATAAAATTCTGCTAAATTCCATGAGTTATACAATTTGTTCAGTGACATGTGGTCATTCACCTCACACAATGGCCACAACCTCATGTGTGAACTGTTAATTGATTATCTCTAGTACAAACAGTGTTATGAAAGAATTGCACGTTTACTTTAACCAAATGTCTAGGTACAAAAAGAGGTATAATTCACCCTAATTGTAGGTCAGAGTTTTTAAACTTTGTCATTGAACAATGAGCCCAAAAACATTTAAGAAGTTTTAGTTGTATACTTGGAAGTAAAAACAGTGATATGGAGTAGTTCCACAGTATTCTTAACCAGAGCATTCGACACTGATATTGTTTTTAGGATTACAGAGACCTAAATATTCCATGTTTATTTGAATGGATGAACCCAATAACTAAAATGCATTTGAATAAAAATCATATATTTAATTGAAAACAGCGTGCGTGATCCTCAATAAGCTTTATTTTGTTGTTGGCACTGTATAGTGTGTTCATAACTTTTCCATCAATATACTTAGGCTTCTAGAAACATAAATAAACGAAAAGAGGCGATAGGTGTTTTTCAAACACGTATTTATTCTCTTGTGGAAAATCCCGTCAATATGTCCGTAAATGTGTTGTTTTGCACATATTTTATGTATTGTCCTTGGTGGTACCGACAAGGTCATATTTGATTGAAAGAGGACATTTATAATAAAATTCCTTTAATTAGCTGAAAAAAGACTATTGAAGTTTTCCTTAATGTCTTTCTTAATCGGCGGTAAACACACGCCTAAATGGGGAACCGGAACGGTTCCATTTTGTGTTCGACGCAACTTTGGTCGAACAAGATCAAAAGTCTTTATAAAAGACATCAATAAATTCTTGTACATGTACAGAACATTTATTTGACCATGCATGCAAATATTTGTGAAACGAAATGTAAAAAAAAAAAAAAGGCATACACCAAAACGGTTTGAAAGTGTTTGCTAAAACTCGAAACACAGAAAGAATTCAAACGCGCACGTAGAACAAAATGTTTAACTGTTTAAATGAGAACGCTGTAAAATAAAACAAGAAATAAAGCGAAAGCAAAATATAAACTGTTTAAAAAAAAGTGACTTGAAAAAAAGCACATTTTGACTAAGTTAATTATAAGCTCCATTTTAATCAGGTAAAGAATTAAAATAATTTGAAAAATTGGTTGACCTAATGAAACTTTGTTAAAAAATTTATTTGAAATCCCATCAAGTGGTTTCGGGATATGTTTTGTTTAAGTCTTCAATACAGAAATGTAAGACGACTAATCGCAATTTTTTATATCAAATCGTAATATTTTAAAGATTTCGGAGGAGATCACCCACCATCATTGTATGAAATAAGTCCAGCAAATGGTTTCAGATAGAAAGATTAAAAAAATATAACCATAATCATAATAAAAACTGCAAATGTGACAAATTATAAATTTTATACACAATGCATTTAACTTGTCAAAGTTTTGAGACTAATGCACACATTTCATTTTTGCGAAATCTGGTGTCAATCTAGCTTATTTTACTTAACGCCATACTTCTTTTTTGGGTGTATATTGCTATTCACATTTTTGCCTTACTATTTATTAGGAGGTCACATTAAATGAAATAATTTGTATTACCGGTAGTTATGACTTTTGATATAATTTTACACAAGATGCATTGTGAATATGTGTCCATAACTTATTCTTTTGAGGAAACTAACAGTTTTATTTTTTTAAATTAAAAACGTGTTTACTCTTAGGTGTTAAGTTAATCGAACGTTTATATTTGTAATTAGTTGATGTCGTCTGCAACGCATGATGGTAGTGGCCCAAATGTGTATTTGTTGTATTTGTTTAATTATGTAATGCTAATTGTATTCATATTTCCATTTGTTCATATTTTTTATTAGAAATTGACGTTTCGTTGAAATAAAAACTACTTAAGTAGTAATTACCCGAAAAAAGTAATACAAGTGCATTGCAGTAGTTGTTTGCCGCATCATGAAACATTAGCGATGATTGGTTATCTTAATAAATAGTTTTGTTCCAAAATAATTTCGGATATTGACTTTATATTTTTTCTTTGCTATTGATAATGCTCAATTGTGGCAACATGCTGGTCATATCATCAATTAGTAAACAATACCTTTGGTACTTTTAACGTAATTTAAAGCTAGAAAGTATTGAGATAGTAAATAGTAGTTTTTATCCACATACAAATGTTTAGTAACGAGTCAAAAATTAACGTTATATAAAACGTTAAACTTCAATACCGTTTGCAAATTTGAAGCTAGCCGAAATCGGACCGACACATTTAGATGTAAACCCATAATTTAGTGAACATATACAGAACAAGCATACCAAAAAGAAAGCATGCGAACAGTTAATACAATGAAAATTTAAAAAAAAACATCCAACAAAAATGCGCCACTTTAAACTAAAATACTGAAATACTGGTGTTATAATTAAAAAAAAAAAAC
>VMBQ01001380.1:6298-31948 GCA_007657795.1 Dreissena rostriformis
GTCATCCTTCAAGGTCAGAGGTCAAATATATGTGGCCCAAATCGCTTATTTTATGAATACTTTTGCAATATTGAAGATAGCAACTTGATATTTGGCATGCATGTGTATCTCATGGAGCTGCACATTTTGAGTGGTGAAAGGTCAAGGTCAAGGTCATCCTTCTAGGTCAAATATATGGGTCAAAATTGCTCATGTAATGTAACTTCTGCAATATTGAAGCTAGCAATTTTATATTTGACATGCATGTGTATCTCATGGAGCTGCACATTTTGAGTGGTGAAAGGTCAAGGTCAAGTTCATCCTTCAAGGTCAAACGTCATATAGGGGGACACTGTGTTTCACAAACACATCTTGTTGTTCAATAAGTTGTCATTGAAATAGTCCCTTTAAAATGTTGACTTGATGAACTTCAGTTGTTTATCCGTAGTAAGTTTAAGGAATCATTAACACTCAGAAATGAGACCCAATAGAAAACAGTATTAGTAAACACATTGACGAAAATAGTTCATATTTTTTATTTAAAAAAAGACAAAACGTTATGTAGAAAAATGTTTCAGGCAAATACGAGTATGTGCAGGAAAAAAATCATCCATGTATAATTAGACCCGAATACGTTATAAAATAGATGAAAATGCCAACAATTTTCAAGGTCACACACTTGTTTTCTAAACAGTTACACGAAATAGCAAACACAGTACGAGGGCACCAATCTTTGACAAAATATTTTATTTTAATTGACATTCTACATTTCAGTACCATATCTTACAATACTATTTCCTAAACACTTTATCAATTTTGGCGATAGGAGCTTTCACATTGGTAAGAATGAGCCACAAATTAACAGGGATCCTCTTCTTTTAACTACCTGCTTATACCTACCAAGTTGTAAGAGCCTAACATCGCAAGGAATGCGTTCAAAAGTTATTGAATGGACAGCTTTTCGGTGTGTTTCATTTGTGTCATCTTTTGGCCATTTTGACATCATTAATGAATAAAAACAATAAATTAAATGTGCAATATTCACAATTACCATCTACCCCCGCCCCTCCCTTTTATATTTGTACAAAATTGAATTTAACTGCCCATACCATTCACCGTGTTTTCTGATATTTAAACTATCTCAACGGTCACCTCCGAATCGTTGACATTTGATTATTAAGAACACTCCCGGAATAAATCATATATTCACCGCAAGGGTCACACTCGGGGGTTTCAGGACTGTTAAGAACATAAATATAACTAATTTGTTAAAAAGCATGTATGGTTTCACATTTAATTATGTTAGTTAATGACGCCTAGTGTTTATGGGAGTTTATTTACATATCTGACATTTGCGCACGTCACTAGTACGTCTACACAACCGGTTCAACTCGGACATGCCCTGGGCATGGAAACTGGACAACATTTTATCGAAGACATCAATTGTCGAATATATTGCACTTTGTTTGAAGTTTAATTATCGCTATCTGTCCTCTTTGATTGTACGCATACGTGGAAATAAAATAAATTAATGTCCTTCCAACCTCTCAAGGGTATGTATGCAGGGTTTATTATTATCTTTTATTATTTATTTAATTTTATATTTTTAATATTTGTTTAAGTGCAAAATTTTATTTTCTCCGTAGAATATTACATACATACGTAGAATATTACATACAAACATACACAGCTTTTCATATAGTACTATGAATTTCATATATACGCATTTCATATAACAGCTACTTGATGGGTATTATAAATATAATTGTCGTACATTCCGCATATATTAATATACAATTCTAATTATTTTATATTTCAAGTATTTTACACACAAAAAACACTAGCTTGTACAATACAAACTAAATTAATGTTATTATTATTATTATGTTTGTATGACGGAAAGATGGTGTGTGTTCATTCAACATTTGTATAAATTAAAAAAAATAAATAATACACGTCAGAAACATGCCGACGTTTCATTTTTTTTATTTATTTTTTTTTATTTCATTAAGGTTGCTAAAATGTGTCGCGTTCAGAGAAAACTGGGCAAAATGCTTGTGCGTAAATTGTCATCCCAGATTAGCCTGTGCAGTCCGCACAGGCTAATCAGGGACGACAATTTCCGCTTTTATGGAATTTTTCGTTTCAATGATGTCTCTTCTTAGCGAAAATCTAGTTTAGGCGGAAAGTGTCGTCCCGGATTAGCCTGTGCGGACTGCACAGGCTAATCTGGGATGACACTTTACGCACATGCATTTTGCCCAGTTTTCTCAGAACACGCCACAAATTTGCTGGTTCAAAAGATATTTCAAGATACATTAAATAAAAGAGCATGTTTGTGTACAAAAAGCACTCATCTTAATTTATACCGTTCAGATTCTTTTTTCTTTTATGTTTCATTACATTCTTATTGAAACTCAAACTTTATACTTCTTAACAAAACATGCTAAAATACTGGTTTCCCGCATTAGAAACAAGCATTTCCTGATAAGGAGAATGTAGCACATCGAACAATTTACAAAATAATACGAATGTTAAAACTGAAAAGCTTTACTATTATTTAGAAACAGAACAAGTCAAGACTGTGCATAGTCACAATGAGTACTGCCTGGATATTTTTCATTTGTATTTTGACTGTTTGTTGGAGTTTCCATTGTTTGTTTCATAGTAACAGGGGCCGTCATTTGTGGGCACAATATTAAAATATAATTGTGCCTGATCTTAAAGAAATCGGGCAGATGGTATTTGTTTCATGCTATGCGATGAATGACAGCGAATGATAATAAACCAGATAATTCTTGTCAAAGTAAAATAATTAGATTTGATCATTTCAAATTAGCTTGGGCAAAGCTTTTTTTTATATATTTTTAAAAGGTGAAAGACCTAAGAACTTAATTGCGCATGCACAATTTGACTTTTTCACTTCACTTCACTTGTCCCGTATTCTGGACGACCGTTGGGGCACCGCAGGTGTGTCTAGCAACCAGCCCTCTCCATTCTTCTTTCGGCTTTCGGCTTCGCTCATTAAGTCTGTACTTTTTAAACAATATGAAACAAATAATTATTAGTGATTATTATTATTATTAATGATATGAAACATTTTAGCGAAAATGATACAGAAACTAAGGCATTAGTTTCCAAATAGAACAGTTAGAAGCAATATTATTTGTAATGTTGAGTCTTCATATTCGTGAGAGAAAAGGACACACACTAATATATCGGTCAAGCAAATTTTGCCTATTTTAAACATTAATTGTACAAGAACATGACATTTTAAAGAAAATAATACATTTTATTATTTCAGTAGCGTCATATAAAAAAAGTTACACTTGTGGTGGAAACTAATGTGAAATTATAATAATATTATTATTTTTAAGATCGTGCATTGAAATCAACAAATATCATTAATTTATTAGTTTTATGCATATACTATTGGTTTTACATTTCAATTTTATGAATTATAAAACAATGTATGTAAGTTTTGTTCTTCGGAATAATGTAGATACATTCTTGATCATATTATTACTGATTTCCTCCTTGTTTCCATAACACACAAGTGTTATTGTATGAATGCTTGGGGAATAGTATCTAGCAGAGTTTCAAAGTTAAATTTGTCAAATCGTTTTAAGACTAATAAGCAGGATGTGACTTGTAAAAGAACATCTTTTTAGTGATTGGTATCAAACAAAATGTGTGACATATATGTAATTGCACATGACTAAACACACAAATGCATATAAAAACATGTAATATGCTTCGTTATTGTTGTTGTCACATAATTCTCAAAGTTAAGTCAATGTTAACTGTTCTAACCAATGACCTTTTACCATGGTGAACGTCACATTTTAATAAGAGACACATATGTGCGTGCGTTGTGACATACCTTCTCTACATAATTATTTGTGGCAAATTTGTTTACCCTGCCAAGTATATAACGAAATTACAGTTTGAACTTTGACCTGTAAGTTTGACCTTGACCTTTCAGATACTGTCGTAAATGTTAACCGCCGTCTAAATACAGTTATTAGTTGCGGTGAAATATTTTTTAAATTGCTTAATAAATTATGAAACACCAAATCGGCAAAGCTGTAGTATAGTTTTGTTTGATATTAGGTCGCTAAGTATGACCATAACCTTTGAGCTAGGGGATACAGGTGTTGTTTTCAAAATGCCCTGTCCGAATATTGATCATGTGTGACCTTTTTATTATAACTTTAATAAATTGGTTTGGCAAGCACGGCTGGGCAGACACGTGCATTGATTAATGCCTCCCACTTAGTGGGGACAAAAACACGTATAAATAGTCGGTACAATAATATATTGTTGCTACAGGCAAGATAGCAAGAAATGAATAACTTAATTAATTTAATTTATGTTAAAGAAAATGCAGAAAATGCAGCTGAAAATATGAACGTTACATTTTACAGCCCCGCCCCATCCCAGTTTGAACGTTCGTGATCATTTAAACATGAAAAACAAATAATGTACTTTTATATCGATATTTCATCCAACTATATTTAAATTGCATGTACAATAAAAAAAATCCCCTCACGTGCAGACGAATACAATGCATCGAACTTCCTGTTCGTGGATACCCCAATGTCGTCAGACTTGATAATCTCTTGGTTTGCAAAACAAGTAGGAGGGGGGTTGCTGATTTATGTAATTTGTTGCTGTTTTGTGGTTTCTTTGTGGTTAGACACACATAGACGAGTGTAAGCTGTGTTTGCTTCTCCGATAAAATATGACGTGGCTTTGCAAAATCTGAACGCAATAACTAAGGATATCTCAATTCCAGTAAAAGTACATTTGTGCTTTTATCATTATTTATTTGGTCACATATCCATACTTATGCACTGGGTTGCATAACGCAGTCGTTATAATACTGATAATAATTTCAACAACAAACCACAAGCGACAAGAACACAATAAAGTGAACAAAATAACGCACCGAATATAATATTTGTTTTAAATCCATAACAAAAGAAACACTCTGGTATGGACTTGCCATGGTATAGTAAACGATAAATGCATAAACAAAAAACATAGCATTGCTGATATATTATTTTATACATGCATTAATGAAAACATGAATACACTTCAAGTAGTACATACAAGTTTGTATATTGGCATTTTCGTCGTTTTCAAAGAAATTCAGTTATATAATGGTGGATTTTGGTCACGATGGTTTTCCACTGATATTCAACCAAAGTGTTTACCTTGTTAGGTCATTACAAAAATGATGTTTTCAGCAAAGTAAATATATTTCAAAATATTATTCTAGTTAGTAACGTTGACCATTTTGAACTATGGCGACCGTCATCCGTTACATGTCATTTAACGTCACGAATTAACACAAAGCCGTCGAATTTACCTACACTTGTTCAAGGGTACCGCACCTGTAGTAATATGTTTATTGTTTGAATTACCACAAACGCGTGTGGTTTGAAAATTAAACTGAAACGACGAATAATTTATTGTATGAAGTTCATAGTTTGTAGACGAAAAACTATAAAATCGTCGCGTGTGCAGCACGTAAACTGCCAACGTAGATAATGAGAAAACAACAACAACAACAACAGTTATGTTCAAAGCGCTGACAGCATCCGAATACTGTAGCCTAGAAATATTTGTTTTTGTTGTTGTTGTTGTTTCAGTTGGATTTTTCGCCGTCTTCGTCAGTTTTTCAGTCATTACGGTGGTCAGTCAACATACCTACACTTATCCTGTGTAAGCTGCGTTACCAGTACTTATGCCAGTAACTGATAACTGGAATCAGAGGGGGGGAGGGATATGAAGACTGGAAAAGAAACTTAAACGAGTGTTACCTATGACTGTATTTTGAAGTGGAAGAAACATTACTACTGAAGTGAGTCAAAGATATCATTTCGACAAAATGCATTGCATAACCCAAATACAATTTACAATATACAATTAATTATAATAAGCGTGAATTAGGCCTGTCGAAGACTGAATTCTAGGCCACTGTCTTTCACAAATAAAACAAGCTTGTATAACTTGTAACTTAACATGCGTTTGTTGCACTTAACATTGACCCAGTGGATGAAAAGAAATAAAACATTGTTGTTACATGTTGCAGGAGACGATGTGTTCGAGGTCTATGAAACACTGTTATTGGCCACTGACAAATTAAATTACATTGTATGACCATGTAAAACAAGAACTTACCAACTATGTCTGCCATGAAAGGAACACGGAATTCGAAAATGTCAGCTACGGAATCTAAAAATAAACCACGGTAAATCTATCGACCAATTAACAACATGGTTACGGCAAAACCTTGGAAGCAGGTTCTTAGCATGATTTAATTAAAAGTGCATTCCCGTCAAAGTATGAATATGTCATCTGTCAAACTTACAATTCAAGGCATACAATCAATGGTAAAAGTTGATACCGCAATTAGTAGTAACGTCATATTTGAAGCTGTCTTGTCAACTATGATGCCGCGTCTAAACGCAACGAAATAATATATATATATAAAAAAAAATAAGTACAAAAATGTGTTGTTGACATAACTGACTGATGCTAGTGAAAAAAGAAAAACACGTACATTCTATCCGCTGAGACCGGCGAATTTCAAACCATACGACCATAACAACATGGAAAAACGGCCATCGCATTTCCCGTACCTTAAGTCGTAAAATATACTTTAAAGCATTCGTGTTGTGCCCGCACTGTCCATTTTGACTTTCATCCGATTTGTCAACGATGAGTATTTTCCATTCATTTGAGTTAAGACTACATATTTTGTTTATATTTCTTGGAAGGTTAAGGATGCAATATGACAGAATAAAGCTGCTTTGTCGTGTATTAATCAGCCTATAACAAATAATTGTGCAGATTTATTTTTATCCGCGGATACTGCTACAGACCACGAAATTTCCCCTGAATTGTTTTCCATGTATAGTCATAGGCAGTCGCATTTGCGGTCTGGTGAAACTTGAAGAGCACACAAATGATGATCCTTAAACAATCCTGTGATTTCATTTGAAATATTGTTAACGATATGCCCTCAGTTATGAAAGCTGACAAAAGTGGCTAAAACATTATATTCTATTCCCAAAAGTGTCGTCCGTGACTGACAGTTTAAATAAACACTCAGTCGCAAATCATCGGTAGTTTTTAACAATCACTTAAACAATTCAATTAAAATACCCAGATGATGGTATTAAGAGGTCATATAGACCTGTATATTGGCAAAATTTAAAACACTGAATGTGTTTGGCAGAAATAAATATGAACAATGGTGTTTAATTGCGCTTTTCGCCCGCCTTTAATTAATAGAAAATGGATAAGAACTATGTTTATATTTATTGTACACGCTCGATGTTATTTTTGGGCCCACAGTCCTAAGAATAACTGGTAAAATTGTTGTGGTCTGAGGGTTGCGTCGCACATGTGTTTAAGTTACGAAACAACAGTATATAGGGCCTATCCGGATTTTGACACGGTAATCGAATATATCAACTTTGCAAGTACGATTAACGTTGCGACAAAGATTGCACGTATTTACAGGACGTGGGCATACACATTATAATGGTTCCAGACACCAGGTCAAGGTAAACGCAAACAGATAATACGGTCGATTATTACGTAAAATTACTAAGGTCTTAAGTCATTAAAAGTGTAACATATCGCACACACCACACACAAGGGCCGCGCGATTATTTCGGATTAAGTGTGTTATGGCCGACATTCGGCACAACACCTGGTCCGACAAAATTGATCCCAGAAGGACAGCTACATGCCTTTCCCCAGGATTTTATTATGGCACTGGGGCAAAGATCCAAGGTCGGTAATATGTTCGATTTTTTTTTTTTATTTTACGTTTCCTATATTGCATTCCTCATTACCTCAGAGCTTAAACATGCATAAAATGATGATACATGTATTTGAAAATGTAGTTATAGGAATATCCTGATTTGGAAATTCAGGAACAAGGCTACATCTGATTTGTATATTCAGACATAGTGGTACGCTGTAAGGCCGAGGGAAAGATCTGAACTACCGCAACTATCTTAACATTCGCGAAGAAATGACGGTCTTGTCACTCTCAAACGGACATGTTTAATTACGTGAAACGCGAGTACATATATCCATATCTGATGTATACATACATATTGCCGTATCAAGGATACGTTTAATACAGAACAATATCTGGATATAATTACAACAAAACAATTTAAAATAGCACTAACTAAATTCCGCCTATCATCACATAGATTAGAAATAGAACGAGGTCGATATCACAATATTGCTCGGGATAACAGGAAATGTTAATTTTGTAATCTTAATGTCGTAGAAAGTGAATGAATACCNCTTCCATAACCTAATTTTCGTAATTATTACCCAATTTTCATTATTATTATCATCCATGTGTCATCACACTTGTGTATAATTATGCATTTGGCTAAAAAGAAATTGTATGCTTAAAAGCTAATAATTGTTGTTGTTGTTGTTGTTGTTGTATTGCAACCGCATGCTATTAACCTATCACACGAAGGTCACTATGAACAAACAAATTGACTAAATGTACAAACTGTGCATTCCCTTTATGAGTGCATCTTTTGAAACAACGCCGGAATCAGTGGCGCATAGCTGACCATGCGATTAGATACCATTTATTTTTTTATGCCCATGTCCTACGGGAGAATACATTCTGGTCGAAATGAACGGATACGGCAGATACCCAGTACTCATCATACTTACAAATATCTGCCAAACCTGTTATTTCTTATTAAGAGAGATTTTTTTTAGTATTTTCAATACCAAATGTTGTTAAAACGTATAATATATTATCGCCTTTTCAACTTATTGTGAGGATATGTAATTTGTGAATACTGGACATTTGTTTGCGATTCGTCGAAAGCAAATAGTTTAGTATAATATTACAACTAAGTTATCATTTAAAATAAGAAATAAAATATATCATACATAATTAATATAAACTTAAAAACATACATTATAATTTCTAGTTGATGTTTAACTTCTTTTTCATGACTTATATAATTAAGTTACAAGTGAGTCTGCAACGGATACAAAGCTTATCCAGTTTGCTTATTAAAACGTACAAAGGGTTGTCTAATTCAGTGTAATTCTTTAATAGTTAAACACCGTGTTTAATAACGATATCTTAAATTTGTTACAATTAGTAAAAAAAGCTTTATAGTGATGTGACTTTTCGACAAAATTAAGTCATGAAACAAAAGGCAATCGAGTGGATAAATTTGCTTCCGTTGTACCGCGAGCTGTGTTTTTTTGTGATAAGGTCACTATTTTGGCCACCATTTACAGTACACGCCAGATTTGACAAGTCTATTACATGTGTATACTATACAATGGTATTATGTAATTGACTTGCCGGTATGTATTTAGTCAGCCTTAACGACTGAAGGCATGGTATCGTGGTTTGAGAGCAATGCGTCACATTACTCAATAGTTAAATACACAGTAAACCCGGTTAGGCTTCCTTCAAGGAGCTTATGGGGCAGGTATCCCCAATCCTCTAAATATAGGGGCTAGATGGGAGATAAATCAAGCTTTCCTGGACAGTTAACAGCTCCGGACCAACTGGTGGTGTTCATACCAGAATGGGGTTGGGGTGAAAGGTTGATCAAGGCCAATATCTTGGTAGGTGCGCTATTTCCTCAAGCCTCATGTATAAATCTATGTCTGTTAACTCATATAATGACCTCAAAGACATATTGAAGTTGAATATCGGTAGTAAATATATAACAGATGGAAATTTTTAAAATCAAACAAGAAATGTGACCACATCAAGAAAGTAGATGTTTATATGTTTCCCAATTAATTTAGGCGATTTTAATCAAGGTCTGCATATTAGCTACATATACAGAAAATTACAGCGTACCTCCTTTTAGACTACAGTTATTCAGCAAAAACAACTGTTCTCAATTTTTTAGTAACAGTTACCTTGACCCGTCTGGCACCAAATGCAATTCCAACCTAGGTTTGAATGTAAGCTACCTCTTATCACAATAATAGCACAATACTTCCATTCAAACTCAAGTTATTTAGTGGAAACTGTTGTTATACTTTAAGTAACGGTGACCTTGATTCCACCAGCAGAAAAAAAAACAATCCCAATATACATCTAACTATACACACAATTAAAGAAAATACCTCCATCCAAACTAAAGTTATTGGGCGGAAACTCTTTTTCTATTTTAAGAAGCCACGACCTTGGCCACACTGGCTCAAGATACATTGCTTCGCATTACTTACATACACACAAAATGTCATCACAATATCTCCACCCAAACTGAAAGCGACCTTGACCTTGACCAAACTGGCCCCATATTCAAACCCGCGATAAGTCTACAAGTCAGCTAGAGTACAAAATGGTCATAATTCTGCTCCACGGCAGATCATAGTTATGGGCCTTGATATGTGACCTTGCATGATGATCCCCAAAACATGTTTGAATGTTTAATTTAATATATGTTATAGTTACAGAGATATGTTCTTGTTGAATGCAAACCTTAACCTACATGTCATCTTGCACGCAAACTTTAGGTGGACTTTTAATTTTACAAAAGAGGACATAATCTTGCTAAAAAGCTGGTCTCAGTTATAAGTCTTGGCTACTGAATGTTCATAAAGGCCATAAACACATGTGTAAAGTTTTATTTTAAGGTAAAAGGCAAATAGATTTCCAGTATGTGGACGCTTAAATAACGCAAAATTTTCTACGCACAAAAAGGGACATATTCTGCTAATTTGCTGGTCAGAGTTATGGACTACAGTTACTAAAAAGACACGTGTGTAAATTCAATTGAATGTCTGTAGTAGAAACAGTGCTATAGAGGTGTCAAACGTTTCCCGTAACAAACTTTCTATTTAAAAAGGAGCATAATTCTTCTTAATTTGAGGTAAAAGTTATGGAACTTAGTCATTGATCTCACACAATGACATCGAACACATATGTGCGGTATCAGTTGAATAAATGTAGTACAAACAGTGATATGGAGATATTGAACGTGTACCTTACCAATCAATTTTTTTTAAGTATAAAAGGGGCATACTTCTGCCAAATTTCTCGCCAGGGTGATGGAACTTTGACAGTGACTTAACACGATGACCCCGAACACATGTGTGAAGTTTCAATTGAAAACGTGTAGAAGAAACGGCGATACGGGGATTTTGCCTTTACCCGAGCATAAAACAGACACAGACGCCGACCTCAAGATTTGGGTGAGTACAGTACAGTATGGATTATTCGATGAAAATTGTAGCTCAAACGCAGGCTTTTGTGGCGTTTCAAATAGACGGGTAGTGCTCTGTTTATTATCAGAAGTTTGATAAAAATAATTGCAAACATATATTTTGAAATCAGTTAATTACACAGTTTTCGCTGCTTTGTGATTAATTATTATCGTTTCTCTATTTATACGTTTCATGATAAGAAAACTCCCCTGCATAAATCATACACCGTAAGTTCACACTCAGAGGTTTCAGGACTGCCAAGAACATAAATATTACTAATTTGTTAAAAACATGTATGGTTTCACATTTAATTATACTAGTTAATGACGCTTAGTGTTTATGGGAGTTTATTTACATATCTGACATTTCGCACGTCATTAGTGCGTCTACACAACCGGATCAACTCGGACATGCCCTGGGCATGGAAACTTGACAAAGTTAATCGAAGGCATCAATTGTCGGATTTATTGTACTTTGTTCGAAGTTTAATTATCGCTATATGTCGTCTTTGATTTTACGCATACGTGGAAATAAAAGAAATTAATGTACGGTCAAACATAATAAAAATTCGGTCTCCTTCCAACCTCTCAAGATTGGTAATGAAGGGGTTATTATTATCATTATCTTTTTATGACGGAAGGATGGTGTGTGTAAATTTAATTTGTGTCTAAATTGCAATGAAAAGTACACTACAGAAACATGCCGACGTTAAAAATGCACATATTAGTATAAAAGGTGAAACAACCACGCATAAAGTAATTCAACCGAACGGTTTCAGTTAAAGATGAACCTAACCTTCGAGCCACAGACAAATGACTTTGACCTACCTTTGAGAATGAGACGTAGGGTCTTGACCATTGTGCAATAGACATATGCTAGGGGTGGGGTATCTCCCGAACGAGAAATTTGGGGATTCCCATGAGCAGTCAATTGTGTTACTATTTTGAGCAATTTCTGGATCGGGTTTTTAATTTTTAATTTTCAATTTTTAACTTTTAATTTTTTAATTTCATTTTTTTTTCATTTAGGTTGTGAAAATTCGCTGGTGCAAACGATATTTCAAGGTACATTAAATAAAAGAGCATGTTTATGTACAAAAAGCACTCATCTTAAGTTATATCGTTCATATTCTTCTTTCTGTTAGGTTTCATTGCATTCTTATTGAAACTAAAACTTTACACTTCTTTGCAAAACATGCTACAATACTGATTTTTCGCATTAGAAACAAACATTTCCTGATCAGGAAACTGTAGCACATCGAACAATTTACAAAATATTATGAATGTTAAAAGCTTCAATATTATATAGAAACAGAACACGTCAAGGCAGTGCATAGTCGCAATGAGTACTACCCGTATACTTTTCATTTGTATTTTTACTGTTTGTTGGAGTTTGTTTGTTTTATAGTAACAGGGACCGTCATTTCGTTCCACAATATTTACATTGTGTCTGATCTGAAGAAATCGCACAGATGGTATTTATTTCATGCTATGCGATGAATGACAGCGAATGATAATAAACCAGATCATTCCAGTCAAAGCAAAACTATTAGATTTGATCATTTCAAATAAGCTTTGGGACAAGCTTTTTGTGACTTTTACATGGTTTTTAAAAGGTGAAAGACCTAGTAGTAAATTGCGCATGCAAAATTTGACTTTTTCACTTCACTTCACTTCACTTGTCCCGTATTCTGGACGACCGTTGGGGCACCGCAGGTGTGTCTAGCAAACAGCTCTCTCCATTCTTTTTTCGTCTTTCGGCTTCGCTAATTTAGTCTGTACTTTTTAACAATATGAAACAAATAATTATTAGCAATGATATGACATATTTCAGCGAAAATGATACAGAAACTTAGGCACTAATTTCCAAATACAACAGTTAGAAATAATATATAATTCTGTAATCTTTAGACTTCATATTTATGACGGGAAAGTACAAAAATAATATGTCGTTCAAGCATTTTTGGCGTGTTTTAAACATGTTTTGTTCAAGAGCATGACATTTTAAAGAAAATGATATATTTTATTATTTTATTTGTAAACTTGGCGTCATATAAAAAATATTTGCATTAGTGTTGGAAACTCAAGTGAAATAATTACACGATCTTGCATTGAAATCATCAACTATCGTCTATTTATTATTTGTATGCATATACTATTGGATTTACAAAGACAATTTTATGAATTAGAAAAGCATGTACGTTGTTTCTTCGGAATAATAAAGATACATTCTCGATCATTTTATAAGTGATTTCCTCCTTTTTCCAGAACACGACAGTGTTATTGTATGAATGTTTGGGGAATGGTTTTAGCAGAATTTAAATGGAACTTTTAAATAATTATTTAAAGATAAATAAGCGAAACGAGACTTTTAAAATAACCCTTTTTAAGTGATTGGAATCAATCAAACAAGATGTGGCACGTTTATGTAATTGCACATGACTGAACACAGACAGAAATGCATATAAAACACTTAATATGCTTTATTATTGATTTGTCATATTTATCTTAAAGTTAAAATACAGTTGTCTGTCGTGGCGCTTTTTTGCTAGATAAATTATAAAACTACGAACGTGCTGTATTATGGTCTTGTTTGGTATTTGAAATATGGCTATAACCTTTGAGCTAGGGGATACATGTGTTGTTTGCGAAATGCCGTGTTCTTATATTGATAATTTGTGACCTTTTTATTATAACCATCATTAATTGTTTATGCAAGCATGGCTGGGCAGACTGACCCGTGCATTTATTAATGCCTCCCACTTTGTGGGGACAAAAACACGTATAAATAGTTTGCAAAATGATATGTTGCTGCTACAGGCAAGACATTAATAACTTGATTCATTCAATTTATGTCAAAGAAAATGCAGAAATGACGGTCTTGTCACTCTCAGACGGACATGTTTAATTACTTTAAACGCGAGTACGTATATCCATATCTCATGGATTGCTACCGCATGCTATTAACCTTTCACACAAAAAAGAGAACAGACATTTTATTCAGACAAAACTGGGTCATTCCATACGTAATTGTACCTCTGTTAACCGGTCACGACAAGTTTATTGCACCTCAGACCTAGTGTCAAAATCTTGTGAATAGCGGATTACATAGACTTATTTCAGGGGGATATTAAGAAAACTATTATGTCAATAAGTGGTATTTATAATAGAATTTAGTATAATTGATGTGACAAGTCAATTGCATTTGTATATTACACAATAATATTATGTAATTGACTGGTCCGGGTTTATATGTGTTCAACTTTAAAGGCCTTTGCAAAAAGTTTAGATCCAGATGAGACGCCACAAAACGTGGCGTCTCATCAGGATCCAAACTGTTTGCTATTCTGATAGTATTTTTTGAAAAAAAAAACGAAAAAAAATGCTAGTTTTAGACATTCAGCAGACCACATTTTAGCAGACGACAAATTTCCCAGCATTAACGACTTCAGGAATGGTATTGTGGTTTAAGGGTAATGCGTCACATTACTCAATAGTTAAATACACAGTAATGCGTCACATTACTCAATAGCTAAATACAGAGTAATGCGTCACGTTACTCAATAGTTAAATACACAGTAAGCCTGGTTAGGCTTGCCCCCAAGAAGGTTATGGGGCAAACATCCCCAACCCTCTAAATATAGGGGCTAGATGTGAGATAAATCAAGCTTTACTGGACAAATAAACAGCTCCGGACCAAATGACGGTGTTCATACGAGAATGTGGGTGGGGGTAAAAGGTTGGTCAAGGCCAATCCCTTGGTCGGTGCGCTATTTCCTCAAGCCTCAGGGGTATGGATCTATGTATGTCAACTAATATAATGGCCACAAAGACATAGTGAAGTTGAATATCGGTAGTAGTTATATAGAAAGTGTAAACGTATAGATGAACATTTATAAAATAAAACAACTCAAGAAATTAGATTTTCATATGTTTACCAATTAATTTAGGCGATTTAAATAGACTTAGCAAGCAAAGATGCATATTAGCTACACACACAGAACATCATAGCATACCTCCACTTATACTAAAGTTATTCAACAGAAACCATTTATTTTTATGTTTTAGTATAAATGGCATTGCCCCTTCTGGCCCCAAATGCAATCCCAACCTGGGTCTGAATGTAAGCTACCTATAAACACAATTGCAGCTCACTACTTTTATCCAAACTCAAGTTATTGAGAAGAAACTGATTTTCTATCATGATTTACTGTGACCTTGATTCCACCAGCCTCAAATACAAATCTAACAAACGTCTGTATGTAAGCTACCTTCACACACAATACAGAAAAATACCCACATCCAAACTCAAGTTATTGGACGGAAACACTTCTTCTATTTAAAGTGACAACGACCTTGACCGCATGTCAGCTAGAGTACAAAATTGGCATTATTCTGCTTAATGGCAGATCATAGTTATGGGCATTGAAATATGATCTTGCATGATGATCCCCAAAACACGAATGAAGTTCCAATTGAATATCCGTCAAACCTTAAATGGACTTTTATTTGTACAAAAGGGGGCATACCGGTTCTCATGCTTAAAGGCAGGTTTTTGTTCTAGGTCTTGGTTACTGAATGTTCATAAAGACTATACACACAAATGTACCGTGTAACTTTAATATATGTATAAGATATAGAAATATCGAGTATATGAACGTTATCGTAAACCTGAATTTTCTAAGCTCAGAAGGGCATATCCTGCTTATTTTCTGGTCAGATTTAAAGGGACTTGATCACGTTTTGGTAAATTGACACATTACAAAAAATATGTTTCAGATCTGCAAATTTTCGTCTTGTTTATGATATTTGCAAGCAAACAGTTAAACTGAACATTTACCATGCTTTTAAATATCAATTATATCATCTTTTGACGATTTTAAAACCTGAAAATTATAAAGCGTTACACACGCGAAACGATTGAATAATTTGGAAGAGTTCTGTTGTTATCCTTGTGACATAACGAGGACTGGTAGACTTTTACTCCAATGGTCAGTGGTTCGAGTCTCGGTGTGGATTACTTTTTTTCTTTCTTTATTTGTTCTTCTTGTTTTACACTGAAGCTATTTAGTTCTGATGTTTACATTTATTAATTTAAAGCAGTTAATGACAAACTTCAAAACAAGCCAAAATCTGTGAACAAGTCCCTTTAAGGAATTTTGTCAATTACCTCACACATTGACCCAAAACGCACGTGTTAAATTTCAATGGAATACATGTAGTTACAACAGTTATAAAGAGATGTCAAACGTTTACCTAAACCAATTTTCTATGCAAAAAGGGGCATAATTCTGCTAATTTACAGGTTTAAGTTATGGAACTTAGTCGGTGACCTCGAACAATGACCGCGAAACCATGTTTGAAGAATCAGTTGAATACATGTACAAGAAATGTATTCTATACGTTTTCTATAAGTACAACAGTGTTCGTCTGCCAAAGGTCAGAGTTATGGAACTTTGACAGGGACCTCACACAATAACCCCGAACACATGTGTAAAGTTTTAATTGGAAACGGGTAGTCGAAACGGTGATACGGGGAAACGGAGTGTGGACGAATATCATTACCAGAGCATTACGCAGACGCCGACGCAGACGCCGACATGTGGGTGAGTAGAATAGCACGGACCATTCGATGAAAATTCCAGCTAAACACGCAGGTCTTTGTGGAGTTTCAAATAGCGGGGTAGTGATTGTGCTCTGTTAATTAACACAAGTTTGATAAAAATAATTGCTTAGATTGTTATGCTAAATGATTTAAAAACATGATTTCCGCTTGGCGATTATCGTTTCTCTGTTTATACGTTTCATGATCAGAAGTTTATTTTATAAAATTGAGTTGTTTGAAGATTGATTATAGATCGCCAAATTCTCATCTTTCGCAAAATGGCGCATTATCGTTTTGAGCCAATGTTATCTTCTGGGCAAGCATTATCCACTGAGCAAAAATAATCACTTGCTACAGATTGTATAGTTTGAGCAAGCATTACATTCTGAGCCAGAATTATTTTCGGAATCATTCCAGGTATCTACGTAGCCATTTTGATAGTTTGCGCAAAAAAATATCATCTATGCTATCGTTGTGTTCTGTGTGGCATGGTCTTCACATGCAACAATGACTTTGAGCGAGCATCGTCTGATTAGCCAATGTTTTGTTCTAAGCCAGCTTTATCTTTTGGGTCATTATTATCTTTTAAGCAATTATTGTCTCATAGAGCCAGCAGTATCAGCGTTCATATCGCCGACAGATAGTGGTGCAGGATTAACAACCCGCAGTAAAATATTTCCAAACTTAGATGTTACATATAGTCTATCGTTTTATTAACATCGGCTGTTTAAAAATCAAACGTTTCGATTTTTGAAACGGGTAAGAATGTATGTAAAATTTCAGATAAGGGGAGGCATATAGATTTCCGCCCGCCCGTCCGTCAGTCCGTCCTTCTTCTCATCCGTCAGTCCGTCGGTTGAATTTTTGTGCCGCGCGTAACTCAAGTGTGCAGTTACAGAAGATACCCAGCAATAATAATAATTTAAAATATCTACCCAAACGGTTATTTCTCATTTAGAGAGAATTGTTAGACTATTTTCAATACCAAAAGTTGTTAAATCTTGTATAACGTTCAAAACCAAAGAAAATTTCGTAATATATTTCCTAAAATGAAGTTAACATATAAATAATCAATGTTCCTTGTAGCAATAGCCAAACTTTCAACGTTAGATGTGCTCTGGTAACATAGATTTAACACGATACAAAATGCTCTTTTTTATTTTTGTGTGGCACAATAAATTCCATTTTAATTTCCCGCAACGATATCTATTCATACGACACATGAACACTAAACTGGTACATGAACATGTGTTGAATATATTGTTCCACAAACAATAAAAACAAATTGCTGCAGCAAAAGATTTTTCAAGATATATGAAATAAAAGAGCATGTTTGTGTACAAAAAGCACTACCGGTAATCTAAATTTCTACCTTTCAGATTCTTCTTTTTCTGGTTTCATTACATTCTTATTGTAATTTAAACTTAACATTTCTTTACACAACAAATGCTACAATACTGGTTTCCCGAATTAGAAACAAACATGTCCTGACCAGGAGACTGTAGCACACCGAACAATTTACAAAATAATATGAATGTTAAAAGCTTCAATATTATAAAGAAACAGAACAATTCAAGAAAGTGCAATGAGTTGCACAATGAGTTGAGTCAAGTCCGTATATTTTTCATGCGTATTTTGACTGTTTGTTGGAGTTTCGATTGTTTGTTTTATAGTAACAGGGACCGTCATTTGTGGCCACAATATTGACATTTAATTGTGCCTGATCTTAAAGAAAACGGGCAGATGGTATTTATTTCATGCTATGCGATGAATGACAACGAATGATAATAAAGCAGATCATTATAGTCCAAGTTAAATTATTAGATTTGATTATTTCAAATTAGCTTGGGGCCAAGCTTTTTGCTACTTGTGACTTTTTGTATTATTTCTAAAAAGTGAAAGACCTAGTAACTTAATTGCGCATGCAAAATTTGACTTTTTCACCTCATTTCACTTCACTTGGCCCGTAGTCTGGACGACCGTTGGGGCACCACAGGTTACTTGGCAACCAGCTCTCTCCAGTCCTCTCGTCTTTCGGACAGTCTCAAGGCTTCGCTAAGTCTTGACTTTTTAAACAATATGAAAACATAATTATTAGTAATGATATGACATATTTTCATTAACGTGAAATGATACAGAAACTAAGGGCACTAATTTACTAATACAACAGTAAGAAATCATATATTATTTTACAATCTTAAGACTTCATATTTATGGCAGAACAGTATACAAAATAATATGTCGGTCACTCAAATTGTGTGTATTTTAAACATTTATTGTACAATCTTAGCATGAACGTTTAAAGAAAATAATATATGTTATTATTTCATTTGTGAAATTAGCGTTATATAAACATTATTTGCATTTGAAGTTATGAAGTGAAATACTTATACGCATTGAAATCAACAAATATCCTCAATTTATGAGTTTTATGCATACCATATTGGTTTTACAAAGATAATTTTATGAACTAGAAAAGCATGAATGTAAGTTTTTTTCTTCGGAATAATGTAGATACACTCTCGATCATATTATAAGTGATTTGCTCTTTTTTTCAGGAACATAGCAGTGTTATTGTATGAATGCTTGGGGAATAGTTTTTAGCAGAGTTTAAAAGGAACATTTAAAGAATGGTTTAAAGATAAATAAGCAAGATGAGACTTTTAAAATAACCTATTTGAGTGATTGGAATCAATCAAACACATGTAATTTCACATGCCTGAACACAGACACAATGCATATAAACACTTAATATGCTTTCTTAATGTTTTGTCATATTTTTCTTAAAGTTAAAATACAGGTGTCAGTTGTGGCGTTTTTTTTTATTGCTTGATAAATTATAAAACTTCGAACGTGCTTTATTATGGTCTTGTTTTTTATTTGATATATGACTATAACCTTCGAGTTAGGTGATACAGGTTTTGTATTCAAAATGCCGTGTCCATATATTAACAATTTGTGACCTGTTTATTTTAACCATAATTAATTTTTTTGGTAAGCACGGCCGGGCAGACAAGTGCATTGCTTAATTCCTCCCACTTAGTGGGGACAGACACACATATAAATAGTTTGTACAATGATATGTTGTTGCTACAGGCAAGACGGTAAATTATGAATAACTTAATTCATTAAATTTATGTCAAAGAAAATGCGGATGAAAATAGTATCTTTACATTTAACAGCTCACGCCCCCTCCCAGTTTGAACGCTCGCGATCACTTAAACATGTTAGAACATTTAAGGTACTTATATATCGATATTTCATCCAACTCTATTCAACTTGCATTTAAAACAAAAAAGCCACCCATGTGCATACAGATACAATACATAGAACTTCCTGTACCTGGATACCCCAATGTCGTCAGACTTGATATCTCTTGATTTGCAAAAGAAGTGGCAGGGGCTGCTGATTTATGTAATTTGTTGTTGTTTTGTGGTTTCTTTGTGGTAAGACAAACGTAGACGAGTGTAAAGTGTGTTTGCTTATCCGATAGCATATCGACAAGCTTTGCAAAATCTGAACGCAATAACTTTGGATATCTCAACTTCAGAAAAAGTACATTTGTGTTTTTATCATTAATCATTCGGTAACCTATCCATCCATACTTGTGTCCTGGTTCGCATAACGCAGTCCTTACTGATAATAGTTTCAAAATCAAACAACAAGCGACAAGACCCTGATAAAGTCTATAAAATAACAACAAATATAAAAGTTGTTTCAATTTCATTACAATATACACCATGGTAAGGACCTTCCCATTGTATTTGTTAACATATAACTGCATACCGATAAAAACAAAACATGAGCATAGCTGATATTTTATTTTATACACGTATTTATGAATTAATTTTAATTAATATATGCACGTTTGTCTTTTATGTTGTTCGTATGATGTTTGTTTGTTTGCATTTTCGTCGTTTTGATTTCACAGAACTTCATATAACGGTGGATTTTGGTTTTCCACTTATATGGAACCAACGTGTTGACTTTGTTACGGCGCTATAAACAAATGCTGTTTAAGCAAAATATTAGAAATATATTTCAAAACATTATTTAAGTAAGTTACATTGACCAAATTGCAATATGGCGACCATCATCTGAGATATGCCATTTAACGCCACGAATAAACACACCGCCGTCGAATATATAAACACTTGTTCAGGATACGGCAACTGGTTGTAATGTCTATTTTTGAATTACCACAAACGCGGGTGGTTTTAAAATTGAACTTGTATGACGAATTATTTATTGCAGTAAGTTAAACCTGTGTAGATGAAAAACTATTTAATTGTCGCGACGTTATTATTGAGCAAACAACATCAACAACAACAGTTATGTCCAAAGCGCTTACAGCGTCGGAATAATGTAGTTTAGAAATGTTTGTTTTTGTTGTGTATTTTTTTTCAGTTGGATTTTTCGCCATCTTCGACAGAATTTCAGTAATTAAGGCGATCAGTCAACCTACTCACACTTATCTTGTGTAAGCTGTTTTACCATTACGTTCTGCACATACGTATGCCAGTAACTGACAACTGGGCAACTGGAATCATAGGTGGAGGATATGTAGATTGAAAAAGAAACTTAAACTGTATTTTGAAGTGGAAGGAATATTTATAATGAAGTCATCAGTCAGAAATATCATTACAACAAAATGCATTGCAGAACTCAAATGCAATCTACAATAAACAATAAATTATTATAAGACCTAATTTGATCCCGTCGAAGACGGAGTTCTAGTCCACTGTCTTTCACAAATAAAACAAGCGTGTATAACTTGTAACTTGAACATGTGTTTGTTGCACTTAACATTGACTCAGCGCAGAAAGAGAAATAAAGCATTGTTGTTACATCATTTAGGGGACGACGTGTTTGAGGTCTACGAACCAATGTTACTGGCCACTGACGAATCAAATTACATTGTATTACCATGTAAAACAAGAACTTACCAACTATGTCTGCCCCAAAAGGAACACGGAATTCGAAAATGTCAGTTACGGATTGTAAAAATAAACCACGGTGAATCTATCGACCAATTAACAACAGCATTACGGCAAAAACTCAGAAGAAGATTATACGCATGATTTAAAAGTGCATGCCCTTTAAAGTATGAAGTACTGCCCAAACTTACCATTTGAGGCGTGCAATCAATGTTAAAAGCTAATACAGGAATTAGTATTAACTTGATACTTGTATCTGAAGCTGTCTTGTCAAAATTAATGTCACGTTATAGTCTAAAAGCAAAGAAATACAAAATCCAATTTATAAAATTTGCGTTCTGACATAACATAGGGATATTAGTGAAAATCACGTAAATTCTATCCGTTGAGCTTTCATGACACTAAATCATTGTGTATCCCTCCGTGGTTCATCGAAACTAGTGCATATTTCTCAAGAGTTATTTTTCTCTTATGGAATTAAAGCCATTTAACAATTTGTATTTCTAATATCCTATTTGTGTCGGAGTACTTTGATAACTTGGATTGGAGGCTAACTTAAAAGATGAACTTTTTTATTGGGTTTGGGGAGGGTTCTGTTGTATGGGCTTTTAACGAAATATTTTTTCTACGCTGGATGCATTCAGCGGATATTTACTTTCTTAGAAAATGGGAGTATATTTTTTAATGCAATTATTAAAGAGGACAGTTCCATCTTCAAAATGATACAAGAAAAATGCTTAAAAAGCTGGCAGTTTTATAATGGGGCCCTATGGTAACTGGAATTGGTGTATTCTAACCATGAGTCCGACAAGAATCTCGCCACGGCAGGATTTGAAACCATAAGGCTATAGAAACGGGGAAAGAAGTCCATCGCATTACACATCCGTATTGCGCCCGCAGTGTCCATTTTGCCGTACATCCGAGTTTTCATCGAAGAGTTTTGTGTTAAGCATACATTTTTTGTTTATTTTTCTTTAAAGGTAAATGATTCAAAATGATAGATTAAAGCTGCTTGGTCGCGTTTTAAACGAAAACGTTTTGAAATTCAGGGACACTGCTCAATCTGATTTGTATATTCAGACATAGTGATTTGTCCTTTAAGGGAAAGGTCTGACGGTCGTGTCACTTTCAGACGGACATGTTTAATAACGTGAAACGCGAGTACATATATCCGTATCTGATTTATTGCATCCGCATGCTATTAACCTTTCACACGAAGGTCACTATGAACAAACACATTGGCTAAAAGTGCAAACTGTGTATCCCCTGTATGAGTGCATCTTTTGAAACAACGCCGGAATCAGTGGTGCATAGCTGACCATGCGATTAGATACCAGCTGTTTTTGTATGCCTAAGTCCTACGGTCGAAATGAGCGGCTACAGCCGATACCCAGTACTCATCATACTTAAACTTAAATCTGCCAAACCTGTTATTTCTTATTTAGAGGGAATTGGTACACTATTTTCAATACCAAATGTTGTTAAAACTTACAATACATGTATATCGCATTTTTACCTAATTGCGAGGAAATGTATTTTGCGATTCGTCGAAATCAAATAGTTTAGTATAATATTACAACTAAGTTATCATCAAAAATAAGTGGTAAAAATATATCATATATAATTAAATATACAACTTAAAAATATACATTATAATTTCTAGTTGATATTTAATTTCTTTTTTATGACTTGTATAAGGAAGTTACAAGTGAGTCTGCAACGGATACAAAGCTTTTCCAGTTTGCGAATAAATACGTACAAAGGGTTGTCTAATTCAGTGTAATTCTTTAATAGTTTAACATCGTGTTTAATAACGATACCTTAAATTCGTTACAATTATTAAAAAATGCTTTATAGTGATGTGACTTTTTGACAAAATTAAGTAATGCAACAACAGGCAATCGAGTGGATAAATTTGCTTCCGTTGTGCCGCGAGATGTGTTTTGTGTGATAGAGTCACTATTTTGGCCACCATTCAAAGTTAAGTGCAGGGCCGATTTGACAAGTCAATTGCATTTGTATAATACACAATAATATTATGTAATTGACTGGCCCGGGTTGATATGTGTTTAGTTCGCATTAAAGACTTAAGGCATGGTATCGTGGTTTGAGGGCAACGCGTCACATTATGCAATAGTTAAATACACAGTAAACCTGGCTAGGCTTGTCCCCAAGGAGGTTATGGGGCAAACATCCCTAACCCTCTAAATATAGGGGCTAGATGTGAGATAAATCAAGCTTTACTGGACCAATAAACAGCTCCGGACCAAATGACGGTGTTCATACCAGAATGTGGGTGGGGGTGAAAGGTTGATCAAGGCCGATCCCTTGGTAGGTGCGCCATTTCCTCTGACCTCAGGGTATGGATCTATGTCTGTCAACTAATATAATGACCACAAAGACATATTGAAGTTGAATATCGGTAGTAGTTATATAGAATGTGTAAACGTATAGATGAACATTTATAAAATAAAACAACTGAAGGAATTAGATTTTCATATGTTTACCAATTAAGTTAGGCGATTTTAATAGACTTTGCAAGCAAAAATGCATAATAGCTACACCCAAAGAACATTATAGCATACCTCCACTTATACTAAAGTTATTCAACAGAAACCACTTTTTTTATTTTTTAGTATCAATGGCATTGCCTCTTCTGGCCCAAAATGCAATCCCACCCTGGGTCTGAATCTAAGCTACATGTAAACACAATTGCAGCGCAATACTTCCATTCAAACTCAAGTTATTGAGTAGAAACTGATTTTTCTATTTTGAGTTACTGTGACCTTGATTCCACCAGCCCCAAAGACAATCCCATCATACGTCTGTATGTCAGCTACCTACACACAGAATATAGAAAAACACCCCCATCCAAACTAATGTTATTGGGCGGAAACACGTCTTCTATTTAAAGTGAACACGACCTTGACCGCATGTCAGCTACAGTACAAAATTGGCATTATTCTGCTTAATGGCAGATAATAGTTGTGGGCATTGAAATATGATCTTGCATGATGATCCCCAAAACACGAATGAAGTTTTAATTGAATATCCGTCAAACCTTAAATCGACTTTTATTTGTACAAAAAGGGGGCATAATCATGCTTAAAGGCAGGTTTTTGTTGTAGGTCTTGGTTACTGAATGTTCATAAAGACTATAAACACATCTGTAACGTGTAACTTTAATATATGTATAAGATATAGATATATCGAGTATATGAACGCTGTCGTTAACATGAATTTTCAAAGCACAGAAGGATATATTCTGCTTATTTTCTGGTCAGATTTAAAGGGACTTGTTCACGTTTTGGTAAATTGACAAATTAAAAAAAATGTTTCAGATCTGCAAATTTTCGTTTTGGTTATGATATTTGCTAGGAAACAGTTACATTAAACATTTACCACGCGTTTAAATATCCATTATATCATCTTTTGACGATTTTCAGGGTAGTCGAGATAATAAAATTATCGTGATTTATGTTATAGTTTACTGTAAACATGCACAAATACAGTTTATTATGAGAGAACATGATATTCGAACATACAACAACAACAAGGTCAAGAAATTAAACAACAAATTTGTCGACAGTTTTGCTTCAATAACTTTTTTATTCCGACGTCTACGGTATTGAAAACAAAACCGAGGGGAGCACACACACCGTAGAGCCGAAATGGCTTATTCATTTAAAAGAAATATAAATATAAACTGGCTTACCGGGTGAAAATACCCGCTACTCCTTCACGAAAAAAAAATCGTGGAAGTTTAGTTCCAACTAACCTCACTTAATCCCGGTAAGCTCCCGTATACGCATGCCCCCCTGATTCTTTTATACCGGTTTACAAGGTTATTTACCCAATAACGCAAATGTAATGGTCCATTGCC